>VWZN01000694.1:0-40312 GCA_013396955.1 Regulus satrapa | reverse complement strand
CACTAGAGAGGCTGCACTTTGAGTGCTGTGTCCAGTTCTGGCCCCTCAGTTTAGGAAGGACACTGAGACACTTGAGTGTGTCCAGAGGAGGGGAACAAGGCTGGTGAGGGGCTTGGAACACAAGCCCTGTGAGGAATGACTGAGGGAGCTGGGGCTGTTTAGCCTGGAGAAAAGGAGACTCAGGGGAGACCTTATCACTCTCTACAACTCTCTGAAAGGTGGTTGTAGTCAGGTGGGGTTGGTATCTTTCTCCAGGCAGCAACTGACAGAACGAGAGGACACAGTCTTAAGCTGCACCAAGGGAAGTATAGGTTGGATATTAGGAAAAAGATTTTTATGGAAAGACTGATCAAGTACTGGAATTTTCTGCCTGGGGAGGTGGTGGAGTCACCATCCCTGGATGTGTCTAAAGAAAGACTGGTTATGGCACTTGGTGCCATAATTTAGTTGAGCTGTTAGGGCATGGGTTAGACTTGATGGTCCTGAAGGTCTCTACCAACCTTGTGATTGTGTGATTCAGATACTGTTATAGATTTCCTTTTATACAAGATTTTTCTCTAGAAGGAAAATAAGAAAAAAGTCAGGGAAAGAATTGGGGTACACATTTGGTCAAATACAGGCTAAAGAACCATTTCCCAAAGGAAGAGCTCCAGAAGGAGATGGGGAAGATACTTTGACCACAGAAAGCAAAGGTTTTGCTGTAGGTGGTTTATCCCACTTCAACAGAAATGGTTGTGAAAAGCTGCTTCCATAAGATACTGTCTCTGTTGCTCCTATCTCTACCAGAAGCAGCTCCATCAAATTGGTTGGCACTTGCCACTATTCTGAAGAGGATGAACACGTTGCAAAAACCAGAAGTACACATCATGAGTGAAAAGATAAAGACAGCACAACTGACTTGAAGGGACAGTGGCTAAAACTGCAGTCAAGGTTGATTAGACTATCCTCACTGAAAGCCAAAAGACACTTCTTAAAGTTCAACTTACTTTCAAAATGTAGATATCTATGTCAACAACTGTCAGAATGTTTTATACTAAGCACGGGAGAAGGAAGGAAAACGGAAAACAAAACTACAGTCAATTAAAGGCGGAGAAGTAAAACAGAGCTCTTCTGGTGGTGAAATTTCCCACTCATTAAAGAAGTCTGTTTACAAACCAGCCAGATAAATGAATGGGGAAGGATACAAACTGTGGCAGCGGAAGAGGAGAAAAATCCTCAAATGCATGCCTTTTAGCAGGGTTATTTTCAATACAAAGCAGGCAACTGAAAGAGGTTATCAGTTTCAGGTCAGCTTTCCTTTCCTCAAGACTCAGAGACCCCTGATGACTGGAACACAGGCAAGGCCAGGGAAAGGTATTTCTGGTTGCAGTGAGGAAAAAGCAGATTAGTAATGTCTTAGTTTTGATATTAGAATGCAAATTCCCTGTCATTCCCACACCAAAACAGCAGCAGCCACTGTCACACCTGGAGATCATGGGGGCAGCCATCTTCCAGGAGCAGAAAACTATGGTTGGAAAGAGAAGGTGCTCATAAGAAGCAGCCTCAGTTTTGCAGAGAACATTACATCTCCTTTACCTGAGAGAACTTTCATTCCTGTGGGTGAGAGTTGCATCCCCAATCACATTATCAGGAAATCAAAGGGACTGATAAGTTCTTAATTTTCACTTGTCTTTTCTTGAACTAGCTTGTATGTTAAAACCCCATGTATGTTATCAACTATGTGTATATTGCTTTGATTTCTTATTATACTTTCTTTGGCATAGCAAGGGGCTCTTCTGATGTCAAATCCCAGAAAATTATTCAAGAGATCTTAGAAACCTAGGCTTGAACTATGAAAGCCTACCCAGAAGAGATGCATTTAAATTCCCACAGCGATGTAGTTAGTCTTTGCTATTTCTGTTTCCTTTAAGTACCACTTTCATAACAAAACCAAACCAGGGTATTATATAGTGGCTGCAGAGAGATTTTTCAGAGCATTTGAAAAAGAAAACACAGTAAAGGAAGTGTCACTGTACTATGTGCATATCGACCTGATTAAAACAAAACATAAGAAATCCATCTACCCCCAAAAATAAAGCATCCTGAGAGGAAGCTCCACATATTATAATTAGCACCTGAGATAGATAAAGGAAGTGTGCACAGATCTCCAGAGACAATTTTGTTCAAAGGCACCAAAATGTCCTACAAATATGGGTTAAAATGACACGTGAAGATCATTTATGGATTGAAAAACCTAGACCCAGAGTCAGAAGTATTTCTTATTGGCCTCAAAGGTGCACTGACAGACAGCAAGGAAACTCTTTACCTTTTATCAAATACATCCAAAGTGTAATCTGACTGTCACAAAAGGATTCATGTTTGTGATATGGGAAAAAAAGAAAAAAAAACCCCAACTTTCTCCAGAGCAGAGATGGGGTGGTCTTTCTAAAGAGCAAGAATGATCTAAGAAAATGCTCTTATCCCCTGCCATCAGCCTTCCTAGAGATACCTCAGCTAGCCAAATCTTTTATGTATCTGAACAGCATTTTCACTAGACTACATATATTCTTTCATACATAATGCTTTTTTTTCCCTGAAGTAGTCATCACTGAAGCACAAGTTCAACAATATTGTAACTGTTTTCCATTCCCTCTAAATTTAGGAATATATAATCCAAACAGGATAGCCAGCTATAAAAAGTAGGCATGCTGAAACTGTGGTCTGCATTTGGTTTTGTTAAATTGCAGAGTGGCTAAAATAGAGCATTAAGTGTTATAGACTACACTTCTATATAGCTGTCTTAATTCAAAGGCTATATTATATCTTTTTACATACTCATGCTAAAAATCTTCATGAGAGATGGAGCAGACTTGTGATCTGGGGTTTCAGAAGGAGATAAAGTAATTCTGTGAAAAATCTGCATCACAAAAATAACAGAGAACCACTGTATGAAGGAGGAATATCCAAGGGAACAGACTGAAGCTGTGGGAGATTGTCACCTGTATGTCCACATACTATTAAAGATTGGCAGACACCTTCTCCATATCACAGGGAAATCAGAATAGAGGCTCAGTCACTTTTTCTGAGAAAGCATTGAAATGGTCATGAACAAGACGTGTTCAAGGGGCTGAGCTGAAAGACATAGGCACATCCAGAGCAAGTAGATTTACTACCACCCAGTAGGAATCAAGTCCACCTCTCAGTAAAATTCCATAGGGCTGTATAATATTGCTGGGCAAATTAATGCCTAAGGGATTTGACAGATTTTCCCTCAAAAAATTTGTCAGGGCTAGGAAATTGTTGAAAACATGATGAGAACACTCCGTCAGTTCCTCTGGTCCACACCCAACATCTTGGTTCAAATCCTCTCACAGGGTACAGGGTCTTCTGTCAAAGCCTTTGTTGCCACTGTCACTTAACAAGGCTGTTTAGCTGAAATTCTGTTCTGTGCTCATGGTGATCATTAACAGAGCTGAGGATAGCCCTCATATGTCCTGACCCCTGGCAGTACTGCCACCCTTTTCTTCTCAGTACTTTATTGCTGTTCTGCTAAATGCACATGGCTGCTGTTAAAATCCCAGCCAGCTGCTAACAACTGCTGGGTTTTTCCCAGTTCATTAGGGGGCTACAGATAGTTTTAAATCATAAAGCTAATTAAGCAGAAGTAAAGACTGCCAAATGGTGTAGGCCTCAAACAAAACACACATCTAGAAATTGCTGACCTGGTAAAAGACTGCAGGAAAGGTCATCAGACTGTGCCTCAGTTCATCAGCTTCCCCTATGCACATATTTGAGTGTTATCTTTGTGAATTGCTGCCTCGTTGCTCCTCAGTGCTGGCCCGGAACAGTAGTTTTTGGCATCACAGCCTGCTTTTAGAGTGGGCCAACCACAATTCATGCTTCTGGTTAGCCCATCAACCATATCCTGGAGTGTGTCAGGCACAGCATGGCCAGCCAGGCAAGGGAGGGGATTGTCCCACTCTGCTCTGCACTGGGATGGCCTCACCTCAAGTGTTGGGGGCAGTTCTGGGTGCCACAATATAAAAGACACATTAAGTTATTGGAGAGGATCCAAAGAAAGGTAGCAAAGATGGTGAAGGGTCTGGAGGGGAAGTCATGTGAGGAGCAGCTGAGGGCACCTGGTCTGTTCATCCTGGAGGAGATTGAAGGGAAACCACATTGCAGTCACAACTTCCTCCTGAGGGGAAGAGGAGGGGCAGGCACTGATCTCTTCTCTGTGGTGACCAGTGACAGGACCTAAGGGAATGGACTCCAGTTCCGTCTGGGGAGGTTTAGAATGATTATTAGGTAAAGGTTCTTCACAGAGAGAGTGGCTGGGCACTGGAATAGCCTCTGCAGTAAAGTGGTCACAACACCAAGCCTGATAGAGTTCAAGAAGTGTTTGGACACTGCTCTCATGCCCATGGTGTGACTCTTGGGGAAGGTGCCATGCAGGGCCAGGAATTGTACTCAATAATCCTGATGGGTCCCTTCCCACACAGCTTATTCTGTGACTAATGGCCTGTTGTGAAAGCCCATGTCCACACTTGCACAATATTCCCTGTACTCCTGGCAGCTTGGATGTCCCAAGGCAGCTTCTCTGATCACCCCGGTAAGAGTAAGGTGCAGATCAGCCTGCACCTGTATCAGCAGCTACAAAAGGCAATCCTGTTTCACATTTCACAGCTAGTTTTCATCTTGAAGGTCTGCAAGAAGTATCTGAGTTCAAGAGCTATTTCTTAAGCATGATATAAACCCCAGGACGTCAACATTGTGAGCTTCATGGTGCAAAACCACACAGAGACATCACCCAACAGAGCTGGAAAAAAATTGTCTGGGACTGTTCCCAAGTGGCCATGTGGCTTGTGGCAAGTGTTGTGTTCCCTTCAGGTGATGTACACATCCCCTTCTAGCAGCCATCAGAGGTGTGAGATATTATGAGGTGTGCTTCCATAAAAATACAGTGTAGTACATGTCTAATATGTGGGAGAATGCCTTTCAGTTGGAAAGAAAACTGAATGCATATTTCACCCGCTCATCTATTTGTGTGGGAAACAATACAGCTCACTTTTTTCAGCAGCGATAAAATACAACTGATGTGATTCATAACTGCTAAAACCAGACTAAAGTCTCTCTCTATTATTATTATTGTTATTGTGAGTAGTAGAAGTAATGAAATATTAAATATTGAACACAAATTCAGGAAAGAAACCAATATTTTTCATTAATGTCAGACTTCAAGCACTTGATTACGCTATGATGGAAAAGCAAGCAATTAGACTTTTAAAGAGTATTTTTAAAGAAAACAAACAGAATTAAGAGTTGCCAAATTGAGAAAAAACATTTCTTTATTTTTTCTTGTCTTTACAACTAGTATAGAAAAAAAACCCTAAAATTGTAAGAAAAATGTGAAAAATTAAAAGCTTGGGGATTTTAATTTCTCAACTGCACTGAATTAAGAAAAAAAGGTTCTGTTAAAATTTTTAGATAATGTATTTAAAATCACATGAGAAAATAATTACAATATCACCAGTATTTCAAAGATATGTGAGAAATTGCAGACTGAAAGATAGGAAGTAACATCTCATTAAAGTCGATGAGAGTCATACAAAGAAACATCATTAAAAAGAGATGCTAGGATTCTCCTGCTTCCCCAGAGTCTCAAGCAGATTTTAATTTTTTCTTTAACTCCTGTTTTACACACACACAAGTATTGTTTAGAGTCATTTTTTGAGTGGTGTGCAAGGTGAGATCCCAGAGTGATCTGTAGATCGGATTTGGTTTTTAGAGACTGGTAAATAAAGACCTATCAAAAACCGATTCTCAAAAACAATGAGAATCTAACTGTGCCAGGCACATCGCAGCAAAGTGAACTTGAGACAGAGGAGGCTAAAGCAGAAAATCTGTGCCACTCATCCAGCTGCATGTAAATTTATTTCGTCCAGGAACACATTGGAAGATGCATTAATTAAAACCTTACGAGAAAATACAAATCTTTCCAGTAAATCCACTCCCAGCTTAATTAAGCAAGCAAATAAACTGCTCCACTAGCCAGAAGCCAAGATCAGGAAACAGTTTTTCCTGGACTTGCAGCAACCTACAGTCCTGAATTTCAGCCTAATTCAAGGCTGTAAGTGGAAGTTTAGTGTAATGGGAAACAGAAAATTTCAACTTCCTATGGGATAAGCAAAACGTGGTTTTGACGAAGGAGAGTCCTAAGAGTCTCTAGTTCAAGGTTTTTTCGTTGTTGCAGAAGCAATCACATTTGAAATTTATAGACTGTTTGTCTATGAGCTAGACATAAGCAAAAATGACAATACTCACATGAAAAGTAGGAAACTCCAGGATGTTTTTCTGCCTTGCAGGAACACGACCTGTCCTGCCCAGCTCTCAGATGTTGCTGCAGGTGTGGAGGAGCACAGTGTCCTTTGTGAAAGGCTGTGGAGTGCGAATTTTTACATTATAAGCTCTTGCCTATCCTTGGGCAGGCATGTCCTTGGCACTTTTTTTGGGTAGCACTGATCTACCAAAAGTTTCTCAGTTCCTTCCAAGCTGAGCAACTCGTGTCCTCATTTAGCACTGCTCCAGTACACTGAACAGATATTTCAGCCAAACGCTAAGTAAATTAACCAAGTAAATAAAGATTCCTGGAGTTCTGAGAGGATCCTCTTCACCTCACCTTCCTGTATCAGGACCAAGAAGCACTGACAGTAGGAGAAGGGCACTAAGAGAGCAGATCTTCACTTTTTTTAAAGGCTGGGGCAAAAAAGCATCAAACCTAGCTTTCAATTTTTGTTCTCACCACAGGATTTTGTGACAGGAGCCATGATGCCCTGGAGTCTCTCTTTGCTTGCAGAAGTTTTCAAAGCAAAATACAGATACCTCTTTAATAGGTATACATTTGTTATATGTGGCACAGAGAGGCCAGATAGGTAGAGCACAAGGATCTTAGAGACGTTCATTTGGAACACCACAAGTAATTCTTTCTGGCTTCATCCACTCCCAAGCACTCTGGCTGTCACAGAAATGCAAGCTGATAAAATCTTCATGCTGTAAGACCTTATTTCCCTATGGGTGTATTGCACACAGGTCTAGAGTAGGGTTACAGCACTGGTGTATTGCTTGAACCAACCTAATTCTCTCCTGTGGATTTCCATCTTCCTCTTTTTTCACTAAGGCAAAATTAATGATTCTTAAGCTTGCCAATCCACACTCATTTGGAATAAGGTTTATTTATCCTGGCTTTGCTTTTATAGTCGTCTTTTCATAGATCCATGGTACTCCCAAAGAAAGGAGGTTTACAGTGCATTTTAATGGAGATTTTAGAGGTTTTGCAGATTCAGAAAGGAGAATCGTTTCCACATACAAAAGGCAAGCTGAGAGCTGGGTGTTAGAGGGGACATCTCTTTTGTGTGCTTGCCAAAGAATGCAACTGAGACAAAAAATACCAAAAAATTCCCAAAGACTTATCAAAGCAATCTGTCTTAGGCAGCTGAAATCTGCTGGTCACTTTTCAAGCAAGTGAAATTAAAACCAAAAAATCCTTATTGCATCCATTGATTGATTATACATTAACATGTATACATCTTCCCCTGGCAAATTCCCTTTTGTTTTAAGAAATTTATGTCAGAAACGTATTTGTATAACTCTCACCCCATTCCTTTCTCAGTAAAAAAGTTAACTCCTCAAGAATCTCTTTTTTTGATCTGTAGCATCTATTTCCTCTGTGATTAGCACAAGAATTAACTTGAATCTCTGTTAAAGGCCAGGAACAAAAGCCTACAGAGAAGACAAAAGGATAATGTGATCTTGATAACACACTGGAATCTTAGGTTAGAAAGAAGAAAAAGATAAATTACAATCAGGTGAAGGAAATATATAGGAAACTAAGCAGCCAATCTGATGAAAGTCCTTAAAGATTTCTCACAAATAGCATGAACATGGAGAATAACCCAGGAGAACATAATACAGACAATCAGAATTCTGACTGGGGCTGCAAGGGGCAAATAGTTGGGTAGGAGTATGAGTACAGCAGGAACTCAAAAAGACAAAGTTGGTATATTGTATCTAAGAAACAAAGAAGCAAAGTAGGAAAGAAGCAAAATATGACAGAAAGAAACTTAGTCAAAAGATTGCAAAGAGTTTCAAGGCATTTTTCTGAATGAGCTTAAATAGGTAGATGACCAAATGCAATCCTTAGAGATGGTTCTCCTATTAAGAATTATAAGGCAGAGAGGCTAAGTATCTGACAGAAGCCTCCCAAACCCAAAATCTCAAGAATATGGTGGGCATTTTCTCCCCATATACCTTCCAGATACCCAGTGTCCTAGGGCTTATCATGCCAATGAAGTTTCTGGGAGATGTTAGGTGAATTTATACTTATTTCAGAAGGTAAAAGAACCTACTGTGAAACAACTAATCCCAATCTCTAACTTCATCTACCTTGAAATAACTTGGTGAAAATATCCAGAAATGGTAGAGGAGTTAAAGGGTTTTTGTTTGTTTCCCTAAGAAGAAAATCCAGAATGACAGAATAAGACTCAATTTCAACTTCCTATGGAGAAGTTGTTTCTTCAGTCAATGTCGATAAACAGCCTTGAAATTTTAATTCATTGGACATTTCTTTCTTCTCTTATTAGTTGTTTTTTGAAACTGGAATGGGAATCAAGTTTCCAGAACACACAGACTTCCTCCTATTGGATCTGCACTCTGGCCAGAAAACAGAAATTATCGTCCATGTAAAAAATCTACCAGAACTGCAATATTCACTCCCAAAGTGTTATCTAACAGTTGTATGGCAGGCCACAAGTCCCATACATGGTTAGCAGATCCCAGGGCTAGTTTTTGAGTTGCAAATGCCGTCTTCCCTACAATCATCTCTGTTGCAGTCTATCCAGGCCCCCTTGTCACCCTGACCCGGAGTTCCCTTCTCTATCAACTCCCCGAGCTGCCACTCATTATGTTTCTTCTCCCTTTGGTAGGCTCAAGTACTTTTTTTACCCTTTCAAAACCTTTAACCCACCTATCATCAGAGGTGTGGTGGGGTTCATTGCAAGTGTAGGGACTATGAGCACTTGGTTCCTGTGTTGTCAGCTTTATACCACCATAGAAGTTTAAGCTGCTATGACAGTCTGCTAAATAGGTGCCATCCTAACATTTTCCTCCCAAGAATCAGATAATTTGTCGTTTAAAGATAGTTAAGAAAATGGCATTATTCTGCCACTCCAAAATTGGACTAGTAGTAAACCTATGGGATTTAGGTGTGCCAGGACTGCCTCCATTTTTGCAGGAGAAAGAGATAGTGTCCAAAGTACTGAGCTAAATCCTAACTTCCATAAAACACCAGTTACCACTGGGAAACACAGTGCAAGTGTTCCTAAAAGTGCAAGTGTTCCTTACGCCCATCCAGTTGGTGTAAGGAACAGAGCCCAGGGGACACACTGTAGAGAAGAAAAATATCTGAATGGAATAAAAAGGGAGAACAAACACTAAAATTAAGCAGGCAAAACACAGTCTCAGTCCACCAGCTTGTCCAGCTTTTTTTGCTGCTTTGGTTGCTGGAAACCTTCTCTAGAAATGGAAGCTACCAAAAATACCTCCACTACATCTTCCCTAAACCTTTAAATTCCAACCCAAAAATGTGTGTTCAAAGAAGCATATATACTCCTACCAAAAGTTCTGAGAAGTTAGAACAACCTACTTCTGTTTAAAAATATGACCACCACCAAAAATGAAAAAACCTAAACCAAACAGCAATAAGAACAAACAAGTCCACCAGCTTGTCCAGCTTTTTTTGCTGCTTTGGTTGCTGGAAACCTTCTCTAGAAATGGTACTTGCCTTTTGTCTGCACATAAGAGATAAATTTTAAAACCTGTTACAAAAATCCCAGAAGTGTTCTAGTGTCTTTCCAGCAAGTGTGGTCACTTCTCAGCCTGGGGGTCCTTCTACAGATCAAGATGGTTCTCATCAGAAACAAAATAAATAGCATAATGAAAGAAAATCTGCAAACCCTTTTTTTCCTGCAGCAGTGAGACTACTCTTCCACCCTGCAGTGCACTCTGTCTTTTCCAGGAACTTTGGGTCACACATAGCCCCAGATGAAAATTCTCCACACAGTTACACTAGCAGCAGTAATTTACAACCACTTCCATTATATATAATTCTCAAAATGAAAAGCAAGGTTGAGCTGACAGTTAATCTTCAAGCAATTTGGCAGTCATATGGAAGGTATTATGAACTTGAAATCACTCTTATTTGTTCTTGATGTCTTTGTTTCATTCTTTGCAAAGTTTAACATTATAATCTATTGCAGTTTTGGAGCAAGAAGAAGCCATCACACCTAATTTAAGGCCCATGAGTCCCACAAATAGCAGGTATTATGACTAGGCAAATAGAAATTAATCCTACTGCACAAGTGAAAAATAGCTGATATGTGTTTTTCCCTCTCATGCATTGCCAAGTTCATAAAAGAACAATTCAAGCAGAAACAGATGCAGCGGCTAAAAAAAGCAGCCGTATTGGAAATCACTTTTATGTGAACAAAGCAGCACAACCCCAAACCTTCACCAAATGTTTTCTGGGTAGTCCTTTGTTTGCTTCTGTTCATCATCTATCTATTGATATTTTTTAAAAACAAAGATAAAATTAATAGCTCAAATTGAGAGGGAGTCTGACAAAAAGGAGGGTGTCAAGTGAGGGAGACTGAGGAAGAGGAAAGTGACTTCCAATAAGTAGGCTTATGGGTTCTAAGAACTTCACATCAATAACTGTCAGAGCACTGAGCTAAAAATTATCACTCCAGTACACTATGGGAAAGCACCTAATAAACTGCTGAGGACAAGATTGAAAGCAGTTGCAGGGAATGCACATTAAGCCTGGCTGAAGATGCGAAGGATCCCTACCCTGGTGCCAAAGCCACATGAATTTAATGACATACTCAGTTTATATGAGGACATGCAACTCAGAAATGCCTTCTAGCAAGGAACTTCTGCCAAGTTGCTCTCTATTCATGATGGTGACAGGATTTGTTATCACTACCAAAACTGCACTTACAAGAAGTTTTTTCACTTATCTTTATTTAAGCACGCAGTTTACTGTAGGTGAATAAAGGAACTATTTACTTACGATAGTTATGGAATTTATTCACTATCTATAGACATGTAAAAGCAATTAAAATCTTCTTAAAAGCTAAATATGCCAGGAAAGTTAAGGGGTTTTCAGGTGGGCCCATAATAAGGACTGACACTGACATCAGTTACATAGGGAATTTTCAAAGCTGAAAATGAAGAAACTAAGTCACAAATTATCTATCACTACGCATCTCCTTTAGCCAGTGAAAATAAAGTGCCAGACTGTAACAGGATGAACTGGCAAGATGACCAACATTTTTCCCTCAATGTGCCTCTGCTCAAGTATATTATTTATCTGTGTAATGGGACAAATTTCATTTTGAAGTAACAATTTAACCATGGTAATAAGAATTTACAGCCTTTGCCTCAGTAAAATCAGTTGTCAGTTACACTAAGAGAGAAATGCTCACTGGGTAAGCAATTTCTCACTCATCACCATGAACTTGGTAGGGTTGATACAACTGGAGCTGGCAATGACGTTTATTTAGCTAGGACAAAGCAACAGCTCCCTTGTCTGCAGCAAATCTGCCAGAGATCAAGACCTCCATGAGATAAGGTTAAGACAGATCCCAGGAATCAGTGTCCTCAGTTTATACTGAGATCTGCCAATGTGCTGAGGCAAGTTTTCAGTGTCTGCATACAGCTGTCAAAGGCTTTCTGAAGATAAAGCAAGTTACCTCTATAATCCACATCTGAAACAGGCCTCATTCCCTAAAAATATTTCAGGAGTGGTATACCACTGGAGATTCCCTCCATCATCAGGAAGAACTGACTGCCACAGGTTCCAGGGAAGGTAGTTCATACAGGTACTACTGCAGCTAAGGTCAGAATTGCCAGAATCTCCTCCTGGGAGCTGCAACTACCTTGAAAAANAAAAAAAAAAAAAAGTGCAAGAAGGAAGTTAGAAGTTGGAATACAGCTGGGTGGCAACAAGAGATCTTGTCCTCTTCCTATTTCACCTTTTTCTTAGCTTTCCATTTCCTGTTAAGGAACAGCTCAAGCTACTTGTGTTGTCACTAAGCAATGATTTACAGCTGTGCTTATTTAGATAACTTTTCTTGGGTTTCAGTTAATTTTCAAAGAACCCTGAACTACAGTGTATCAAGGATTATACACAACTATAGAAGCCACCCTAAGCAAGCAGGAACTTCTCCAGCATAGTAAAGACAGCTGAAGACAATAAGTACAACACTTTATCTCAGATTATGGCAGTTAGACCTCCCTCTCGGGGCCCTTTGATGGCATCCATGTGGTACAGTAACTTTAAAAGTGTTTCTCATTGACCAAAACCAATGTGAACTACAATGTGACAAGCTGAACTCAGCCCAACAGACAGCAGTAGGACAAGGTGCCTGCTCAGAATAAATAATTCTTTAGCGGTGAGCCAGCTGTATGGATAGCTTGGCTTAGGCAGGGTTTTTCCTGAGGGCTGATCTCAGCAGTTGAGACTGATGCAAAAATTCAGTTATTCCTCCTTCTCTCTGTCTTCTGCCACTAGGACATCCATCTGATTCAACAGTGACTCCACAGTTTCCCTAAGCTTCCCTTTGCTGCTGATGCACTTGTAGAAGCCTTTCTTTTTGTCCTATATATCCCCTGCCAGGCTCAATTCCAAGTGGACTTTGGGCTCCCTCATCACATCTCTGTATATACTGACAATGTTCCTGTAATCCTCCCACATGACTTCACTCACTGGTACAACTCTTGGAACCAGCTCACCAGTTCTTCTGGTGAGCCCCACCTCATGGCAGGGGTAGAGAGTTAACAAATCATGCTGGATTCACCCTAGCTCCACACTGAGCTAGCCTAGGTATATCTGCATTGGGTTATAAGCAGTAGGAACTTGTAGTGACTCAAATGCTTCAAATCAAGCCAGACAGTAAAAGGAGTTACTGGAAGATGGAAGCAGTAGAGAACAGGAACAGAGCTCTGACCCCTCTTGGTTAGTGTGAGGTTCCTCCAAGGCCAAATTAGCTTCCTTTGAATATTATGCTTCACAATGTGTCCTGCAGCATCTTTCCCATGCAGATCCTGGGAACATAATCTGGCAAGGGTGGCATTCTTTCACAGTGCACAAACGAAGTCAAACAGAGGGGCATGTTCACTCTGAAAGCAGCTAAGCTCTGGGGTGCACCTTGAAGGCCTGCTTTGACAATCTGACGGTAAGGACGGAGGCCGTGTGTGATGTTGCTCCCCTCCTGCTCTCTTTTGCTTCAAAAATAGAAATGACCATGCAAGGGGGTGATGCATACCTAGATCTCATCCTGTGGCATGAGCAGAAGATGGCTACAACTACAGGGGGATGACGAAGGGCCATCACACTGCAAGAGAGCTGCAGTCTTGAAGGTGATAGGGTTGTTGGGGTCTGGGGCAAGCAAAATTCAAAGACATGCAGAGCTAACCACCCAGCAACATCTCAGCAAGCACCTGGGGAAAAGGAAGGGATTCCAGCACATGGGCATTTTGGAGTGCAGTAGCATGCAAGGAGTACCTACTGTGAGTAGTGGACAGAGCACTTTCCTGCTGGAGGGCACCACTTGTCACCCTAAGTAACTCGAGATAAAAGGCTGTAGAGATGGCAGATGGAACAGCGGGAAGTTGCAGTTACATGCAGGGGTCTGCTGTGGTCACAACCTGACCCAGCAAAGGAGGAGTCCCCAAGCACAGGCTTATCAGTGAGGATGTCCTACCTGGTAATCTCCTCTAGCCTGACTGGAGAAGAAGCAACCATGCAGACACAGTTCTCTTCACCTGAGTATATAACAAAGGAGCTCAGCAAAGTGTGGTCTGAAAGACACTCTCATCCTGTCAAGTAACAGATGACATCATACCTCATACAATACTGCTGGGGTCTCTGTGTAAAAAACTGCTTTACCATCAAACTTCTGACACTTTACTAGGGTGGTAAAATAAACACTTAGGATAAGAAAGTATGCTCACCAGGAATCTACTGCATTATAAGACTGTACATTTCTCTTCCTAGTCCCTCTACAGACTGTAATAACTATAATTAGTTTCATCTGGAAAGATGCACACTGTCACAAGGTGGGTAGAAGATTGCCAAGTAAAGAGCAAGTTCTGTTCAATTACTCTGAGCAGAAGAGCATAAATCTGGTCATGGGTTAATTATGGATCATTTTTTCCCCCAGATTCAAGTAGGGACCTGCAGAGAGTGTTCATGGAATCAGCTCCAGAGGAAAGCCTCTCACTTCAGAAGAAAGAGAATGTTAATTAAAATTTTAACATACAACACAATACAATAAGTAAAACCATTAAAATAAATAAATGAATAAATAAACAGCAAGAGAATAATGTATTACTGGAACATTGAAGGCATAAATTTATGCTTTTAAGGTGAGGGGGGGAAAGTGTTGCAGAAAATTGATTTCTATTTTTAAACAAATACATTTATTTGATGAGTACTAGCAGGTAGCTAAGGGAAAAATCATCCTAAAATTAGATCTCAAGTTCTTCAGTCTCAGACTGTTAGTTTAAGCATT
Organism: Regulus satrapa; assembly: GCA_013396955.1. NCBI lineage: Eukaryota > Metazoa > Chordata > Aves > Passeriformes > Regulidae > Regulus > Regulus satrapa. The sequence goes on along the minus strand of VWZN01000694.1, from coordinate 25,703 downwards.
TAGTTTAAAACTGAAGAAATAGATGGGAGAAGGCTATAGACGGGACCAACTATAAAAATACAAGTGCACAATCAAAGAAACAAGATATTTTAAAAACAATTTTAAATTATCCCTAATGTAAAATAACCTCAGTCACTGGCCATATGCTGTCTGAAATTATCATTCACAGCTAAGCTAGCACCCACATAGCTCTTTGTCTTAAAACTACCCTGCAATATTTATTCTGTTAGCTTGTTGTAGATAACATATGTCAGATTCCTAAAGAGTTATTCAAGAATCTTGGGCTTATACTCCTCAATTCTTTGGTCACTGCACCAACACAAGGCAGAGTATGGGTTTCTGGAAATTAAACCAAACAGTACTAGCTGTCCTCACTGGAGTATTTATCAAGTAAAGGCACTTCTCATTGCACAACAAGAAACTCTGCTTGTAAATACAATATCCCCTCCACTTGTGCTCCCTCAGTGGACTCTTTAGATACAGCTACAGTTCCCAAAATTGTTTGCAAGGCTTCTCCTGAATGTGATTGTTTGCATTTCACATAAGCCAGCCCATTCACATCATTCCTTCAGGGAAAGAAAAGCTTTCATAAACTGCTCCATAAACCAAATGTCCATCTTATAATAGTCTTAAATGAATATAAAAATCAAATTGTCACCGAAGAATGTGAAGAGGCAAATACAAAAAAAAATCCTGAAAACCAGAAACCATTCTCTAAAAGATCACTAGGATAGTAATTTCCTTTTGTAAATACAGAAGATGGTGGGGTTTTTTTCCAAATAAAAATCCATCTATCTGAACTCAGGAAAATTCTGAGTCTCATTGCTGCCATCACAGCTGTATCTGTCCTATTTTATCTCTGAGATTTAGGGAAAGCAGCACTAAAACTGTCAAAGAAATTGGCTTAGTCAAAAGCTCCTGGGATCCTCTGCTGGTTTTGGCTGGGATACAGTTAATTTTCTTCACAGTGGCTGGTATGGTGTTGTGTTTTGGATGTGTGCTGGACACAGGGTTGATAATTCAGAGATGTTTTTGTTATTGCTGAGCAGAGCTTAGACAGAACCAAAGCCTTTCCTGCTTTTTGTGCTGCCATGCTGATGAGAGGGTTGGGGGTGCTTGGGAGGAGACATAGCCAGGAGAGGTGACCCCAGCTGACTAAAGGGGTATTCCAGACCATATGACACCATGCTCAGTATATAAAGTGAAGGAAGAAGCAGGAAGGAGGGGACATTTGGAGTGATGCTGCTTGTCTTTGCCCAAGCCCTTATGCATGGTAGGTCCCTGCTCTCCAGGAGACAGCTGAACATCTGCCTGTCCAGGGAAAGCAGAGAATTAATTCCTTGTTTTGCTTTGCTTCTGTGTGCAGATTTTTTTTTTCCTTATTAAACTGTCATTATCTCAACCCAAAAGTTTTTCAGCTTTTATCTTTCCAACTCTTTCCACAATCCTGCTGTTGGCGGAGTGAGTGAGTGGCTGCATAGGGCTTGGTGCCTGGTGGGGGTTAAACCATGACAGATCCAAACACTAAAGAGTTCATGTACATATTTTTTAATGTTTCCAGTGAAAAGCCCACAAAATTTCTGGTATACCCTCTGGCATTTTATTTATTTCTCTCTGAAGTCTGTTGGACATTGCAGCTTGTTTCCTCTTTCCACGTACAGTAATAAAAGTACTTCAGTACATCAGCTTCTTATCACTGTCTGTTGTAAAATAGATAACCAATCACAGTGCCAGGTGTCACTGTGTCTAGGAAGAGTTAATATATCCATCATCTGCTGTCTTTGGCTAGCTTCTTATCTTTTCCTGCCCATTAGATCCCTGGACTTCCTTTGTATAGCTGACCAGGCAAACTGAGATATCCCGATCTGTTTTCCAGATCATGCCATTGAACAATAGTGGATCAGGAGTTCACTCAAATACTAAATGCAGAGAAAAGCCTAAATATCAGATTCTCTGAAAAGATCCTCTGTTTTAGGGACCAGGAAAAAAAAAACAAACCAAAAAACAACAACCCAACAAAACAATCTGTGCTCAGTATAAGAGGTAAACCTGCTCAACTGCTGTGGGCAACCCTTACAGAGGACAGAAGTGAGACTGGACCAGAAACAGGATTTCCTAATTTACATGTCAGTAAGCAAAAAAATTATATTGAGCTATATCAGCAATTTCTACACTAAATAAAGATGCACAAAGTGCCTGACACATGTACCATTGCCCCTTTTACTCTCAAGCATTCTAAAGTTCAATCAGGACCCATCTCAGCCACCATAGAAGTGGAAAGGGGGGCTCTGCTCTCCAGAGACAGATAGTATGCCCAAAAATAATTTGTTTGAACACTCACATACCTGTACCTTTTTGCAACCAAAATCATAGGTGGAATTAGGGAAAACTGAGAGAAGGAAATATCACCTTCTTCCTCTTTTTATTTCCAGACAGAATCTTCAAAAAATTTGCCAGCTACTCTGAGCTAGCCTTGCTAGCTTGCTTTGAAATCACATAGAAAACTAGAGAAAGAAAAGTCTCTCTTCCATTCCTGTCCTTTTTCCTCACTCTCACCCACACTCCATAATCCCCCCCAACATATGACATTGAAAAGAAATGTCACTGTGCTTTGAGAGAATATGATGTCGGAAAATCTCAGATTTAAACTAGACTACAAGAACAAGAGATCCACATGAATGCAAGTTAAACTATAGGGCTGTTTTCTTACATAGTGATGTTAGCTAGTAAATTTGTGGCAGAGTGAGAGACCAGATCAAATACAAGGTATTGGAAAAAAATAAAAAGCTCCAGAAGAGAAAAAATGATGGTCCGGTGGGACTGACTAAAAGTTTGGACAATTTAAGAGATGCATATTGAAGATAAAATATGGCAAGGAACCATAAAAATCCTTCTAATTTAGCCTTAACTATTTTAAAATTCTTTGTGGGCTAGACCAGACTGTGACTAAACTGTTTCACCAGGGTCTTAATTTGCATAAGAGCTTCCAACAATGTTTAAAAATGGCTTATTAGGCTAAGACCATGAAGAATTGAAGAATTCAAACATGAGAAAGGCCATATGTCACAAGCCTAGAAGAGAAGAAAGGGAAAAGCAACGTTCATACATGTAATGGTTCTAGGCTGCTAACATTTGGAGCACTTACCTTAACCACACAAGCAAACCAAGCAAGAAAACTGTATGCTGCAGTGGGTGTGGGGAAAGAACACTACATTTCCAGCAGCACCCACATCCACACGCACTGTCTTTAGGGTAGTGTATACAGTGAGAAGACAGATGGGAAAATACTCAGAACCATGGCAAGTTTCCTTGAAAAGAAGAGTACATCTTGAAAGAGATAAAGACCTGAACTTTCCACAGGCCCCACTTATGATGAAAATTCAATTTCCTTTTTTCTTGTCCTTTTCCTTCAGTTCTTTCATTTCTCTCCTTTTAGATATCTGCCTTAGTCACCTGGAATCAGCTGAGATGATACCAAAATAAGGTGGAATGCACATAGAAATTTATTTCTTTTGCTTTCTATAGAGAATATAACACACTGTTTTCAGAAAAATGTGGACTTCAAAAGGTGAAACATTTCCAGCAAGTTCTCTAAGAACTTAAGTCTTGACTGTTATCAATGGCATGAACTACTAAAAAGCCAGATGCTGAAAATACTTTTTTTTTTTTTTTAAATAGCATTGCAAGAGTTCTTAGGTGGTTGCTCTCTAATGCAATGTTGTCAATATTGAGATTATAAATGAATTTTTTTAAATTAAAAATTTGGAGGAACTGATAATTTAAATAGCTGTCTAGGTGACTTAAGTTGTTTGCTAGTTAATACATTCAGCTCCCTCCTTTTAGCACAGAAGGTGGCACTTGTATCTGTTGGTATTAAAGCCATGTGCAGAACTAGGCTGACACATCAGAGTGTGCACAGCTTAGCATCAAACATATTGATCAGACAGTATCATTTACAAGCATCGTGTGATAGCCCAGGTAACAGCACCATGGCCACTTGCAAACAGAATAAAGTACCCCAAATACACCATAGAGATAAATGACCAATCAATTTTTAAAACATATATAAAAAGTAGATTATTTATAAAGAAAAAAAAGAGGAAGAAGTAGAGGTTTTTGACATTTTCCTCTTCTTTCTGATCCAATCCCCCAACCCACAATCATCTGTACCTGTCATTCACTGCCTCAGGAGAAGTCAGGAAGATCAAAGTGTGATGAAATTGTGGACCTTCTATCACTCTCTGCTTTGTGTTCGCGTGGTTGCTTTGTGTTAGCATGGTTACTTCTCTGAATTTGACAAGTCAATTTGTGTCTCATCTTGTTTCTACTGAGCAGAGACATTATGTGCTCATTTTCATGTGACTTTTCAGAGGGTGGAACTAATCACTTCTAACTTTATCTGCTTGGCAACCACACCAGTACATGCTTCATTATTACACTACAATGCAATAGACTGTTGGCTATACTTACTCTAAATAGGCCTAGATGTGTGGTAACTCTCTGGTATAGTCTTGACAGCAGTAATTCCTAGTTCAGAGACACAGAATAGGCAAAGGCTCCTCCCTCACTCTTTGTTTCCACAGTTATGGACTTTGCCTAGAAACCTCTACAAGTTTTAGTTTAGATTGGGATTTGAATATCATGCTGATCTATTGTTTAAAATACACACAGCTTAAAAGTTGTACTGAAAAAGCAATTAAACTGCAAATTCCTGTTTCCCATCTCCTGTTCCCTTGCAGTAAAGGATCCTAAAAAATTGTTTCTTCTCCCTCTGTGGGAGACCCATTGTGCCTTTCCCTGTTCATTCTCATGCAATTCATTTACTCAAAGGATCAGACTGGCACTGCTGTTGCTTCCCTTACAAGGCTGACTTCCTGAATATGGCATTCTGGGTTTAGTGATGCTCTTATCAGTGGCCACATGTAGTTCTCAGCAAAACAGAAAACAGAAGTTTTCTTTCTGAGTGCTCAGTCAAAGTATGTAAAAGAACGGAAAAAAAAAATGGACAGTTTATTGGGAATTCACCTTCATGACCTTTATGCAGTGGGTTTCTAACATCCCAGAAATGGTCAAGAGACACAGAATATCTTGCCTACTCTAAAAAGAAAAAAAAAAAAAAAGGTTCCTCAACAAGACCTCTTGTTTGTCTGCTGGGATTCCAGCATCTGTCAGTAACACTCTTCCCTAAATTTTCTCCTTTACACAGAACAGTTTCTTGGTAAATAAATACAGAGCACCTCTGAATAATCTGCCAGCCTTCTGGATCTAAGTTCAAAGAAAATGCAAGTGGTCTGGAGTTCTACATTCTACAGTATGAAATAACTTTTCAGTCTGACTGAAGCTGTGATCCTTTTCTTAAATCATATGACTCTTACAGTCATAACCCTTCCAGTGTTGAAAATATGAGGAGAATGCAATTTTCATCCTGTGATGAGACAATGACTGTTCCATAAAAATAAAAGTGCCAACACCGTGATGGATCTGCAGCTGAGAGCATACCCTGTGTTCCATTTCAGTTCTAGCTCTCTGTGCATATCTTCCTAAATATTCAATACCCTGCTCACCTTTTCCCCTCATCCTCTCACTTTCTGGAGTTTTTGATTAAACACATGTTCTACACTTGCAATCTGATATCTAAATCCCGTCTCTCAGTGCAGCTACGCTACTATTCTATTAAAATTATGTCTCCTGGCTATGCATTGCTCCTTCTTCTATTGGAAAGATGTCATGTCTGCATGAAAACCTCTCCCTACAAAGTCACAACAGTTATTAGGTCCAGCTACTGCTGGATCTATCATCTAGCCCGGGAACTATCAGCCCCTCAGCACTGTTAGGCAAGTAACAGCTGATTAAAGCCAGGCTCTTGAAATGTCACTGTAAAGATTAATGATCAGCCAGAACCATCCTGAACTATTCTGAACTAGCCCGCAACTACACTCCTACTTTCTTTACAGGAAAACAGAGACCAAAGATGTACACTGTGAGATTCTGAACCATCAACATATCCTTGATATTGTCAGAGTCACCACAGAAGGAAACCAAGGAAGGGCAGGTAAAGTAAGCTTCACAAGGACACTGATATCCAATGAAGTGTGAACTCAGAGGTAAGAATCCAAGATCTTTAATGGCTGGACTCAATGATCTTAGAGTTTTTTCCTTACCTTAATGATTCTATGATCTTTACAAGAGGTGTCCCTGTTGGGGGCAGAAAGTCATTGCTTAAATGTGACCTCACCCAAATGAGGCATCAGCCCCAAGTCCTTATAACTACATGGAAGCATAAACTTTACCAAATACATCTGGACCTCTACATAAGAGAAAAAGGAAATTGAGTTTCTTCTGATATACAGATGCATTTAACAGTTTCTCTCTGCAGCTGTTAATGTCACTTTTCTGGTAGAAGCATTAACAATACCTCTTCCATCTCAGCCATGTTCATTATTTTTCCATTATTCCATTATTATTCTGCTGTGCGTGTTTCAGTTCTTGAAAACTTATTCACTTCTTTCTTGGAGCTAATGGCATTTTTTCATTGCTATCCAACAATAAGAGTGCAATATTTATCACAACCTTTTGCCTACACCTTTGACATAAGCTCTGAGCATATGAAAGCAGAGCATATGCCACTCTGTCTCATACTGATGACCCTTTTTGTTTTCACAACACATCTCCTGCTTCATCTATAAGAACTTTCTTTTAAATTATTTTTTTCCATAGTATCACATAAAACAGATGCTACTTTGTCTCAGAAATGGAAAGCTTTTGACATTTACTTTCCAGTATACTGTTTCCACATCTTTAGCCATATAAGTGAACCATCTAGTCTGTCAAAATATTTTGTTCCCTGCAGCTCTCCAGAATCTCTATTAATGTAACAAAATTGGGCTTGGATTTCTAAAATTTTGTAATTAAAAAATGTATTCCAAATAGTTAAACCTGCAAGAAATATCAATTAACTAATTTCTCCATGTAACACACAAAACCACTTACACACAAATATAAAATATGTTCGGTGGCCCAGTGACCTCTCCTCCCATGATCCCCTTTTTGCTGTTTTGCAAGAGAAAGAGGAGCAGGCACACCTAGAACTATATCTGGATATACAGAAGTCACTGCAATGCCTATCAATGAGTTAACCACACACACAGTACTCCCACAGCAGTGCAGCTCCAGAATCAATCACTAGTGAAGATTATGGACCTCAGAACTGGGTCTTAAAACTGCCTCCAGTTACTCCAATCTTTTACTGCCTCCTCTCTACTCTCCCTGTTAGCAGGAGGTATCAGTTTCCTTTTCTTTTGGGACAGGAAAATTTGAGTCAATACTTCACCTCTTCCACAGGCTGTGCAGCTACAGTGTGGGAGGCCCAGCATTTGTGTGAGTGTCCCAGTGTGGAGACATTCTAGTCAAGGCCTGCAGGGATTTCATGGCCCTGGGCAACCTGGATGGAGACTCCCACCCATCCCCTTTCCATGGGCCCAGTGGCAGCAGCTCAGGTCAGGGTGCATGCCCAGCCATGCTCCACGTCAGATTCTCATAGTGGGCAGCCTGTTTCCAGCCTGACCTTCGGGCCTTTCACCTCAAAAAACCTTGGGCTCAGTGCTGGAGGGTTCAACTCCAGCAAAGTCTCCTGCTGCTCCCAGCAGGACGCTGGCCATGTCAAAACTGTCACTGAAGCCTGTCACCTGCCTGCCTAACTCAGGCACCAGGGACATGGCCTGCCCTGGGGTCACCCTGCCTCTCAGCTCAGCTCATCACACAGAGCAGTCCTGCTGGCATGAGAGAAGAGTGTGAATGAAACAGCAGAGGTTATAAAGATGGAGAAAAATTGGCAAAAGAGCATCTCAGCCTCCAACGTGTTCTCTCTCTCAGGACTAGCACACTTGACAGCACCTTTGAGCCAAGCATCTGCTAGTTCCTGCCTAGTGCAAGAAAACTGGCAAACCCAAATCCTGCCATAACTCAGAGGCTAATGAATCCTCTAGCATTTGCTGCTGCCAGAACTCAGGACTTCCTGCCCTCTGCAGTGTTATTTTTTCCTCTAGTGCTAGAACACCCTGGAATGGATTGTTCTGCTTAGATTAACTACAGGATTGCTCATGCTGTAAATTAAAGATCCCTTTCTGTAACTTTGCATTTTCTGGTCTTCGTACCACAAATCTCTCTAGCTGTGTTGTTGATATACCTGGCACTTGGCAAAATGATTTTCCTGGAAGCATATTTCTATAGCTACAGCTGTGGTCATAACTAACTTGCTGTCACAGCTTGTGTCTGTACAGCTTGTGTCTGTAATCCTTTTATGCCCTTTTGAAGCTAGCACAGTTGCTGTCAAATGACTACCTCTCTCTTCTGAGGAGCTCTAAAAGCAAACAGCAAGGCCTTTTTAAAAATTTCCATCCTCAAACGCTGCAATTTCACTATCTGGTTATAAGGTTTGGTATCTAGCACAACAATCCTAGATACCTATCCATCTGCATAAGATATATTGAACACATCAGACCCATAGTTCCAGTGGCTGTCCCCTTTCTCTTCTCATTTTTGCAAGCAGGGACATGACAAATCCTTGTCCCTTCAGCAGTAAAATGACTTTTCTGTAATAGACAGCAAAGTCGAGGGTTGATTACTTTCTCTCCTACTGAAGATTTCTCCCTTATGGCACTGGATCTCTTTTGTTTTCTTTTTTATTTTGTCTTTGGATTGCAGTCAGGACTTCTAATAGCACAAAAAGATGAATCAAATCAGTCAAAAAAGCCCTGCTAGCCAGAGCAAAACACCATACTTGACCTTTATTTCAATAGGAAAGCACTTAAATAGTTTATTTTTTCCCCCAGAACTCTGCAGCACAAATCTGAGCAAAACTAAATAACTTGCTTTTTCTACAGTTTCAACTATTCACAAAAAAAAAAAAAAAAAAAAAAAAAGGATGATATGGTCTTTCTAACTGCTCACTCTGAAAGTACCAGACACAAACCACACAGAATCTCTTACTTTTGTACAGAACATCCTCCTGTCAGTGAGCAATCTCATTCAAAATGTGTAACAAATGTGCTGACAGCCCCACCATACACTTCTGAATTAATCCCTCCAAAGACTCACAGTTGGAGCAGGGTATGTAATCACAAACATAATCATAGGAGAACATCTTCACAGAAAGATAACCTGCCTGTCAAACCATGCCAAGAAAATTTTCTGTAGACAATCTGCCCTCTGACCCTTTCTAGCTGAACTTAGTCATGTTATATTTCTGATTGCATGGCATCATGACAAGATGTACAGTATGAATATGGAAAAGATTTTCTACAATTTCCATCATGCAGAATTCTTTTCATGACATGAAAATGACAAGGCTTGTCAGCACCTCCTTCTAACCTGCACCACCTCTTTCTCTGTCACCTAAAAGCTAGTCAGAATATAACCCAAAGAAATGACAACCAGCCCTCTAAGGATGTGGTCTGCAGAGCAGCCGTGATAAAAAAGCACAAGCCAAGGGGAGGAAAGAAACTCTTAAATAGCTGAGAGATGACACATTTCCTCATTAGTCCAGCAGACAGCTTATCAACGGGTATTACCTTACATTTCAGCATGATTCGTGAGAGCAAGGAGTGGAGCTGGATAAAGGGGTGCCAGGGGATCTGCCATCACCATGGTAATGCAGGCATACCACTCACACCTCAGCAGCCTTGGTCTCCCTTGTCTCAACAGAACCCAGCAAGCTTTTTCCTTTTTTAAATTCCCCGCCCCCTCGCCACACACGAGACTNNNCCCCCAATAGATTGTGATTCAATCACCACAGAAGCAAGAGAAACTCCTCTCTTTACTCTTCAGCTGATGTTATGCTCTGAACAGCTTTTATTTTGCATGAAGTACATAGGAATTAGCTAGCAGGGCAGAGGCATGCAGGTACCTGCATCCCTTCACTGTAAGCACTGCCCTGGAGAACCACTGACAGAGATCAGCCCTGTCTTAAGTACTTGTCTAGAGAAGAAATGCGTGCAGACCATAAGCAGCCTGTGACATATTAAGAAGTGGTCAGCAACCAGACAACAAGAGAAAATTCATAGCTATACCTTGTAAAGAAAACTCAAGTATGTGTAAATATAAGCTCTGAAAGAGTGGATGGATTTCCCCTGGCAAGGCTTGGCACCTCAAGTCAATGAAGAGCCAATGGAAGTGGGTACACATGCCACAGGGATGGATGACTTGGCACTACACCAGTGCACCCTGGTTCTATCTCCGAGGTGACATCAATGGCATCACAGGAGTGACTGGCTCCTTACCAGCAGCTCAGCCTCGGCACCTGCATTACCTGGGAGAAGGCCAACTCTGTGGACTGGCTCACCTGCAACATCTTCAGACAACAAACAGCTCTTTTGTTGACTGTAAAGGGTGGTGTGCCCCCCCTTCCCCCTTTTCCACCCCTTCTTGTGAAGAAGTATAATCTCTTCAGCACTGAGGCCTGAAGGATTGGGGCAAAGAGGGTCTGACTTCAAGCTGACTCAAGCTGCTGTCTTCCCCATGTGACAAGGGACATTCTCATCAGCTGTCCTGCCTTCTCCAGCTGGAAAGGGACACCCATAAACATGCAGAAGGTGATCTGTTCAACCACCACCCAAGCCCTGACTTCAAACCATCATCAGCAATAACTCTATCACTTCTCTGAGTCATATTACTAACAGCAGCATACCCAGAGCTGGAATTTGCCCTGCTGAGCACACAGCAGCATTCCTACAGCCATCCCCTTCTCCTGCTCATGCTCACCCAGATGGTTACTGTGGGAAGGCTGTCATGAGCCTTGTTGAAGTCAGAGCAAGTGGCAGTCACTGGTACCACTAGGACAGTCATCTCCTCAAAGCAAGGCTCATGCTTTTCCCAGCACAACTTGTCCTTGGTAAAGTTGTACTGCCTGGTCACTGTCACCTTGTCTTTCACAAGCCCCCAAGCCATCTTCTGGCACATACTGCTCCTATTCTTCCCAGAGAATGATCAGCTGGTTGCTTCTGGGATCGTCTTTCACTTTCTTGAAAATGGGCCCAGTGCTTGCATTTTTCAAGTGCTCATGAACTTCCCTTCATTGTCATGACCTGTAAGTGAGAACCAGCAGCCCCTCACAGTGACTGCCAGCAGCATTGTCAGCAGCCTGAAATGCTGGATTTGTGGATGCCCATTTGGCTTAGCCACTCCCTAACTGTACCTTCTGTAGGCAATGCTTCATATCACACACTGCTAGTAGGTTTGGCCCCTGGGAGGCTTGAGGACACACCTTACTCCCAGAAATGGAAGGAAAGCATAATTCTGCAGTTTACTGATCTGGTTTTCTTCCTCCTGATGACTCTCGCCACCTTAGATATGCTGCTGGATATACCCCTCTTCTGACTTGGTCAAATATATTTCCTTTCAAAGGAGGAGAGAGCATTTAATCTCCTGGGTTACAGCACATAATTCTTCGCTTCCCTTCAACTCCTCTGAAGCTGCAGTCATATCTGAACAGTTACACCTTACTTTCTCCCACTTCAGGATATTTGCAGATTTTATTTTTTTTTTTTTTAACCACCAGTACCCTTAGCCACTCCCACAGCAATCTTCCCTGTTTGTCATGAATTTCTGATGTCTCTTTCATTACAAAAATACATTTTCTGAAAAAGCATAATATAGAAATTTAATTCAAAGTCCTTCAGTATTTCTGACCAGACTGCAAACAGATGAAGGCATAGTCTAAAGAGCTGCTGTCTTAAATAACTATTTCTATATTGAACTTCTAGGTCTTTTTCAGCCAGTACTATGTAGAAAATCATCCTTTTAAACTCCCACGTGCACTTCACTGTTACTACTTTTGGTGTTCAAAACAAGAAATGCATTGTATGAAGAACAAATAGAGCTTGATTTCCCTCTACCCTGCATACCTAATCTCTTTGGTATGATACAAACCACTCTCAACTCTACTGTCTCCTTCCTGAATACTAATAATCAGGAAAATTTGAAAGCTGGACTACTTTTTTTAGCTGTACTCTTCTTAATTTGAAACAAGATAGGCCTCATGTGCACAACAATTTTAAGCTTCACATTTATGTACATGTAAATAACAGAATATGGACAGATCAAGATAGGATTGACAGGAAAAAGATGCTTTTTGGTTCAGATGAATCAGACTTTTAGTAAGATACTGGAAGGTTCTTCAAACTAGAAAAGTTTCAAGTTCCATGGATTTTTTTAGAAAAAACAAATTAACTCCACATCAGTTGCTTTGCCTCCCTTTTTGTCTTTCCATGCTGAAAGGCAGGTGTGATGAAATTTTTTATTCCTTAGTCACACACACTGCAACAGTAGCCTTTCTGGAATTGTTCAGTAATACAGCCTCTATTTTGAGGGGCAGTGCCTTCCTAAACTTGCTTAAATAACTACCTTAGTTTTGGGAACAGAATTCAAAGTTTCTCTCCGAATAAGACATGTTCCCATACAAGAAGAAAAGAGTGTTTAAAAAAAAAAAAAAAAAAATCAAACAAAACCTCCCCCCCTCCCCCAAATAAAAACCAACTCCAAAGCCTAACATTACTAATCTTTATGTGTCTAAAATAAGCAGGCACACAAAGGTTATTTTGGGCTTATGGTAAAACTTGGATAACTTATAGCTTGCTTTCTAGAAGCTTCTACTCTAATTTAAAATGCACAGAAAAGGTTCTGTGTCCAAACATACACTTTTCAACACTGACCAACCCATTTACCTACCTCATACTTTAAGAAAACATTCTTGCCTTTGAGGAGAAAAATAAAAATAGACACACAACAATTTAGAAACCATTACAGAAAAGCCCCATATATCCTCTGATTAGATCCAATATCTGATTTTTATCTTCAAATATTCAATGACCAACAAAAGAAAGAAAAAAGATAAACACTCACTATAGTGCTAAAAGAGTCTGTTTCATCCTTCATATTTAACTCACCTAGTTTATGAAGGTTTTGCACTAAGTTAACAATAGTGTTGCTTTTGAGAAGTTATACTAAAAAAAAAGTAGCAAGTAAGGAATATGTATGGCCCAAAAATAGGGATTTTTTCTGTCCTTCGAGAAAATTCTTGAGAAAACATAAAATTGGACTACTGATGTTTTGTTTTTTTCCCTGCTTGTGTGATATCGATGATAACTTGCACATACATAATGTTGTAGGGGAAACTCTTACGTGAAAGGAATGGCACAGAAACTTACTGCAACACTGGTCACTGCTGCCAGTTCTACTTAGAGACCTCTGGCAGTTAGGAAGATTCTAAAATCACTTACTCAGCTGATATTTAAGACAATAAATATGTAAGAAGTCTGCAAGTCTTGACAACATTTAGATGCTTCAGTGTTATTTCTGCACATCCACAGAAGTATCAAAAAATTTCAAATAGGATGAGTATCTTGGACTATTGTTCATGTGTTGACACAAATGAGAAATGACACATTCTTTTGCCTTAATCCTTGAGAGCTCGCTCTTGTCATAAACTTCAGAGCTCACTGGTTATTTCTCAACAACACCCATGTCCCACAAGATTACAGCTTTTTATGAGAGTGAGTTCACAGGAGAAGTAAAGGCATGAAAAACTGCCATCAAAAAAAGAGCTCTAACTTTGGAAACAGGATTCAGAAGTTCAACTCTTTCTTCATTTCTTTTCCACAAGTAACTATTCCTCAAGCAAAGCCTAAAGAAAATTTTTCATAATACAACAGATTTAAAAATGGCAGCTGGATCTCTCTGAGATTTAAGTGTGGAAGAAATACTATTTAGTAGTTTCAGCAGAAAGAAATTAAAAATCAATATAATCCAATTCAGGTTTTGGAGTATGTAAAAGTAGAGCTTTTGTTATAGCATTAACCTAACTCAATATAACACCTATGAATATATTTTTGCTGTTCAGACTTTTAATAAAAACTTGAAACTCCTTACACAATCTAAAACAGTGAAGAACACAAAAAAATATCCCTTCTTCCCTATAGCAGCAGAACTGTAAGCTGTCCTAAATGTGGGATATTAGTAAAATGCTAGATCCTCTGAAGTATTTATAGCCTCTTTCCTCCAAAAAAAAAGATGAATTTTGACCATAATAAATTAAAATCATTTAATCAATATACTGGATATTTATATGAGGCTACTTCAGTAATTTTCAGATGGCAATCTTTAATCATTAAAAAACTAAGATTCCCTCCTTCCCTGCAGTGTCAATTGATGTACAAAAAAACTAAAACAAACAAAAAACCCAAAGAACTAAACAAACAAACAAACAACAACAACAACAAAAGACAATTAATTTTAAGGTAATTTAGTTTCACTTTGACACATGCAAAAACATTAGTTGGAAAATAACACTAACAGCAAAGGTGGCAGTTTCTATTCCTAGCCTTCCACGTATCATATAAACTAACTCATATCCAACTTATTTCTAGGACTTTGGCCCAAGCAGGGCACATATGTCACTTTGCTTCTCACGGTTCTTCCATATGTCTCATACACAAATTTCTATAAAGAAGACGGCCTGATACAGCTTAAGGAAAATATTTTATCTCATTTCAGTCACCCTTCCACTTGGAATCCAAAGCTTTTGCATTCAGACTGCCAATAAAATCCAGAAGTACATGCATCCCTTTTTTTTTTTTTTTATTTTATTTTTTAAATGGGTGTTGTCCACACTTAAGGAGGAGGCTATTCTGATTAAACATCATGGATCACTGTAATTTTAAAAAAACAGGGTTGGCTGTGGATATTAATTCACTCTTTCTGTGGCATTGGTTACAATGGAGAAAGAACAGAACAATTTATATCAAGGTCTCAAATGAAATCATGTCAATTCATAGTTGGGTACATCCCATACAAAAAGTCTTACATGACTTAACAGCAAGTGCTGTTGCTTCAGTTTCTTTTTTCTTCGGTTTTCCTATAATTATCACTGCTGTGGAAAAAGAAAGACTGATTAAGGGCCTAGAGAACAAGTCATCTGAGAAGTGGCTGAGGGAGCTGGGGGTGTTTCAGCTGGAGAAAAGGAGGTTCAGAGGGGACCTTATCACACTCTACAGATGCCTGACAGGAGGCTGTAGCCAGGTGGGGGTCGTCTCTTCTCCAGAGCAGTAAGCAACATTATGAGAAGACACAACATCAAGTTTCACTAGGGAAGATTTAGGTTGGATATCATCAATTTCTTATTGACAGGGTTGTCAATTACTGGAACAGACTGCCTGGGAAAGTGGTTGAGTAACCACCCCTGGAAGTGTTTAAAAGATGTGTAGGTGCAGCACTGAGGGACATGGTTTAGTGCTGGACTTGGTGGCACTGAGTTCACGATTGTACTTGATGAACAAAGGGGCATTTTCCAACCTAAATGATTATTTGCCTCTTTCTTTCTCTCAACAGTCCTAGCAGACTCCTTTTTCTGTGTTTGGAAAGACCACTAGACCAACACCAGCAGAAGAGGGAGTTGAAGAGTAGAGGGAGGAGAGTTAACAAAGGAGATGAACTCAGCTTCCATAAATGCCCAGGCAACCCTGCACTACAAAACAACTGCAATAGCTGTCCAATGGAAGAAGATGAAATGGTGTTCTCTTTTTTGGACAGGCATTTATCCAAGAGCAAGCTTTAAAAAACCAAGTACTAATTCTTTCCTCCTGGAAAGGCATTTAGATTTCTGTACCAAAACAGAAATAAATAATAAATAAATAACACAGAATAAAGAGACTTTGACAATTTTCACATAAAACATTCAGTTCATTTTGAAGGGGAAAACATAAAAAGTAACAAATAAATACCACTATTAAAACTTTAGTCTCATCCTAAAAGAAAGGCAATGGCTGAACTAAACTGGGTCTCATAGTAAGCCTGTGTCTAAGTATCTCTTGCTTTCACTGAGTAGTGTCTGTATAAATTAAGCATTTGGAAAGTCTTCACTGATTTTTAGAAGTCTTGCAGGAAATTTTGTAATTCTCCTTTTTTTTTTTTTCTTTTTTAACTCCTCCTTTAAGTTTGCTCTCTTATTCCATTTTCTACATAGATACAGTAGAACTTCCTATTCTAAAACATTCTCTAGCATACACTGGAGTAAAAACATTCAAAATCAGATTCACCTGTATATTACCAGAGTAAAAGAGTTTGTTGCAGGCCAGGAAAATGCCTATCTCTTCTTCACTCAGCAAAAAACCTGAAGATTCTACAATACCACATTATTTATCAAATGTCATTTGTCTCAGATCTTGAGAAGTTTGATTTAAAACCCATTTCTAGAGAGCAGAATCAAGTGGGAAGGGTACCTTTCATTCAGAAATAAACCAGTGCTTTTGTACACCTTCATTTTGTGGAGTGTTTGGTGATACCTAGTAGACAAGGGAGGAAATTCCAAACTCTTTAATATTTCTTGATTATATACCAAAACTACATGAATATTTGTTGTTCACAAAGATTGCAGATGGCAACATGCATTAAACTATATGAATTTATTATTGACTAGCACCATTCTAGACTCACAACCAGTCAAAGGGTCAGCAGTGACATGGGGCGCAGTCAAGTTGTCTGCCTAAGCTGTGTATCCACTGAAAATCTGACTCGCAACTCTTGCTAAAGACGAAACACTCTCAGTTATAAAGAAATTCAATTGTACTCTTCAATGCCTTGTGGAAACATTGCAGATCAGCCTTGATGATGCACACACAAATTAAGTCTTGCCTCCATAAGGGTATTCTCTCCATAGCAGAAATTAAACAAAGAAAGAAAACCAGAGTGACTTCTTCTCAAGCCAATAGAAGAGATAGGTACTAGGGACATTAGCAGGGCTATGGAATTCTTATCTCTGTATTTTGCCTCTCATGGCCTCTCCAGTTCCAGGGGCATCCATGGCATTAATGTCTACTCAGGAGGGATGATCAACAACAGACATGGGCTGAGGTTCCTTCCACTTTCCTTGTCATGAGAAGATCATCTGAATTTGTTTTCACATCTCTCACTAGAAAGGAAATACAGGAAATATAAATGCTAGAGTAAAACCAATCAAGGAGCCAGAAGATAGCAGCCAACATAATAAAAAATACCAGCTGAATTGGAAGTAGTCATTCACTAATATATTTCTAGTATAAGACAAAAACCCGTGCCAACTACAAACTCCACAAACCAAATGGTACTCCATCAATGCCACAGGGAGTAAAAGGTTTGGCTGAAAAATCGATGAAGACCAATATAACTATTATATCAACACAAATAAATGGCTCCATGAATAGGCGCTCATTTAGTGCTTAATATTGCAATACTACATTTTTGTAGCTCTTCCACAGAAAAGCTATGCAATACTAAAAAAGGATTTTTTTTTTTTTAACTGTGTGAGTGACCATGCACTAGAACAGGTTGCTCAGAGAGGTTGTGAAGTCTCTCTCCCTGGAAATACTCAAGAATTTTTGTCTGGATGCAATTCTGTGCAATGTGTTGTAAGATGACCCTCCTTGAACAGAGAGGTTGGAACAGATGATCTGCTGTTGTTCCTCCCAACTTGACCCATTCTGTGATTTTATTTTTCACCATAAAATTTTAAAAACCATCCTAAAATGAAAAGTCTGCACCACTAGGGAAATTGGAGTGAGCTCTGATGGCTGAAAACATATTTTATCCATTCTTTTCAGCTGTCCATTGCTCCCTACAGCAAATTCCTACCATGACTGCTTAGTCAAGGGAAGATCTCATGAGACTGATTTGTCCTCATCTATAAGTAAAACCAGCCAGCTTGATGTTGACTGTGCTCAAGCGTGAGTCTCCTGTTGCAGCTCAGATTATAACATCAGCAAGCCCAGATGGTAGCCAGATGCTTCTCACCACCCAGCCCAGCCTGGTTTCTCTTCCTCCCTGGTAAACTTTATTTCCTCCTCAAGCAGGCAGGCACAGCATTGCAGAACCCAGTTCAGCCAGAATGGTCTGAGTTACCCAACAAGAGGCCAAGCTCACATGGGCAGAAACCCCTGTGTGCACAGCCTGTGAAAGAATGCCTGACCTCAGCCTTGAACAGTGTCATCCACTGAACAGGCCACGGAATCATGGAATTCGAGTAGGTTTCATAGGATGGTTGACAGGAGCTGATGTCTTGCTAGTATGGAAAGGACCAGTCCAATTCCCAGTCATATCTCTCCCCCTGCCTTGTCCTACATGGGACAAGGTCTTTCTGCCAGCTGTCAGGGAGGCATGCAGCCAAGAGCTGGGAAGAGTGCATCTATCTCTTTCAGCAACTAAGTGCTAGTAGGCCAGCCTAGCCCCTCTTAGCATGATATCCTATGTCTTGAGGTGCATTGTTCTGCATAAAAGACAATGTATTGTCATAACAATAAGAACAACAGAGCATGAGAAGCTTTGAATCCACAGAAGAGCTGCTTTTATCTGCATTATCCAGAAGCTCAGCTAGGCTCAGCCTTCCTCATGATCTTTTCCATTCTCTGGAGCCACTGGAAATTCCTCTCTCAGAGTATCTCCTCTCTATGTAACATTTTCTGAAGAGTCCTAGGTCTCTGAAACTCTCTGAGGTATCTTAGCTTCCCTCAGTTATTGACAGCACAGCCAAGCTATCCTGGGGAATACTTGCCATTCTCAGTCCATTGATGGCTGAATCTGGCATTTCTGTTTGTCAGAAGACAAGAATGTCAGGATGAATAAATGCTATCCTGAATGTTATTAGCTAATTAATATTATGTGCAGCAAACAAAAACTTGTTAAGCACATGGTATTTATAAATTACTCTCTGCAACTATGAATCTGTCACACTAACAAATCAGTTAATTAAGTCATTTAGTGATCAGAGCCAGGAACTCAGATCAGAGACTGCTGAATACTGATGTAATCAGCAATTCAGTTGCTGTATAGTAGCTCAAAACATACAATTTTCCACCTTGGCAAAACTCAACATACTCCTCTATGAAAAGGATGCCTTGCTTGCTTTGTAAACATCCTGCACATTTAAATTAACCTTGTGAAAAAGAACACCTAACCATCAAGGGTTTCTCCTAGACACAGTTCAGCAGATTTTATCTTTTAAACACTGGTAAGAGAAATTTTTCAAGAGTAGATTTAACTCTCCTACACAATTCTGACCTGGTAAAATGTCATGTTTTCCATATGCCAATTACTCTTTTGTAAGGCCATTTGATGTAAACAAAGCTGTTTCTTCAAAATATTGGGTAACAGTCCGACACATATGAAAGGTAATAGCACAAATTTTTGGCTGTATAATCTGAATTTGCTGCTAGGATCATGCTGAAATTGCTCAGAGGTTAAAAAAAAAAAAAAAAAAAAAAAAAAAAAAAAAAAAAAAAAAAAAAAAAAAAAAAAAAACCCCAACCTCCCAAAACTTGGAAGTTTATCTCCTCATGACACAGTATGGTAGGTACCACTGCAGAAGAAAACTGACTAACTGCCAGAAATTGTAAGCAGCTCAAAATGAATGTGTTGCTGCTGGTTGTCAGTATCATGCCATGTATCTGAGAGCAAGAGAAGGGAAGTGANAAAAAAAAAAAGAAAACCAAAAAGCCAAACCTCCCAAAACTTGGAAGTTTATCTCCTCATGACACAATATGGTAGGTACCACTGCAGAAGAAAACTGACCTAACTGCCAGAAATTGTAAGCAGCTCAAAATGAATGTGTTGCTGCTGGTTGTCAGTATCATGCCATGTATCTGAGAGCAAGAGAAGGGAAGTGATACCAGTGGCCTTGCAGCAATCAGAGGTGGTGATAGGGTGGTGATGAATAATAATCATTAGTATGACAGAACAGATGTTGCAGGCTTGTGGTTTCACTTCTGTATCTACTCTCTGCAGGCAACAGATGATGTGCATGTAAGGCTGTGAAAGAGCAGGGATGCATGAGAGATTTGGCAATTTTCTTGTCTCCCCCTTACATGCACACCCTGGCATAAGTCATTCCCTATTTTCATTAAGAAAAATTCATGCCACCAGTGCAGTGGGTGACATTGACCTGAATTAGATGAATGTAGAACAGCACAGCTGTATTTTGGTCATCTACAATTGTATGAATTCTGGGTTGGAAAAAAAGCCACTGTTGGCTTTCTGTGTTTGTCTACCAGAGACACTGATATTCCCAAAGCTACCTGAGGAACACTGGATTTCACAGCTAGGACACAGCCTGAAGACAATGATTTGTGCTAACGAGGTCACAGGGAACAGCTTTGCCAGATTTGTGTAATACCCACCTGCAGGAACCAGGCCTGTCCGACCATGGCCCCTTCCACTCAGCCACTTCTGTACAAAAACCCCAACACCCACCTCCCATGTGGAAGTGTTTAGCTAAAGCTCTCCAAGTGGGCAAAATGGAGGGGATGGAGTGATAAGACAACTAATATAATTTCTTACAAGTGTTCATATTTACACTTTTATACACTTTATACAGTTACTATTGTCTACAGGGGAAAATCACGCTATTTATGTCCACACATCTAACTTGAGTGGTTCAGTGATAAATCTAGACTTTCTGGCCAAGGAAACCAGTTTCAGAATAGGCCTGGCTGTTTTGGCATGTAATCACAACTGACAAACCAATAAGAAAAGAAACTAGCTGAACAATTTTTCAGCAGTGCAAAGCTTCAAATCCTCAAAAAAGAGAAATAACATTCCAACACCTACTTTATTCCACTTTACACCTCTGACTTCCCATCCCAGTTACACCACCTTCCTTCAGAGGCACTGTTTCTTCTGCCTCTGCTTTTACCACTCCAGTCAGCTGATCTATTTTCAGTTTTTCTTTAGCTCCCCATGCATTTGGGGCTTAACTTGCTGGGTGCTCCAGTGACAGCAAGGACCTAAAAGGATATTTGTGAGGAATAAGGAGAATCATCCAGAAAGCGGAGTATGTACCTCACAGCAGAGGCAGTGCTGTCAGTCACGATCCACTTACAGGAAAAAGGGTTATCAGTGAAGGAGCTTTACTGAACTGCACAGATCTCCCCAGTTTCACTTGTGGGATGACCAAAACTCCTACTTCAGGCATCTAAGAGGAATGACTCAGTTTAGAAAGTGCTGCTAAGACCTGCCAGCATATCTCTCTGTCAGAATAGGCTGTCTCATCTCATCTAATTTATTAATGTTTCTGATTAAATAACCTAAGAAAATATCTCTTGGAGAGAATACCACTGAAGTACACATTACAGCTGGAGATTCTCTGCATTTCACATGATGATTGACACATTCCTAGCCTTTCTGTGACAAGAACCTCAGATTCTACTCTCGTTCTCTAGAAACAATTTTTATCCCTCCCCATACCTGTACTCTTTCACTAGAACTTTTTTCTTTTCCCGTCTCGTTCTTCTATGGAAACTGCTTTCCCATCCTTTTGAGAAGGACCATGCTGTGACTCTGGTAGTATGATTACTTATCCACATTACAGGAGACTAAGCAACTGTGTATAACTAGACAGAGAATTCACAGTTCCTATGATCAAGGAGTACTGAATCTCAGAAATTTATGATGTATTTATTTTCTTGTTGCTGCTATGACGTGGGGAGACTCTACCCTTTCTGCAGAGGCACAGACCTGGAGCCACAGCTAAATAACTGGGGTCTTTCAAAGTGTCCCACAGTTTTGATCCTCTTGATGTCTATTTTTAAAGGCCTAAAAAATAGTATGAGACACATCAGTATATGTTGTGTGCACAGGTCTTGTCTCAGCAGTCATGAATGTTCAGGGTTAGCAGCTACTTTTGGGAAGTGATCCTGCTTTAAACATAGCAAGTGTGATCAGTATTCTCTCTTAAACAGACACCAAGCACTTCTTGAGTTCTTAGGGTATGTGTGCTGCTTTTGAGTTCAGGCCACAACACTGAAAAATATTACATGAAATATTCTCCCTCCCACACTCTTCAGAATTAATTCTGTAAAAGCCTTTGCAGTTTCTATGGGAGATGGCACATCCACCTCAGCTCTAGTTACCCTCGGGTGGTCTCC
Organism: Regulus satrapa; assembly: GCA_013396955.1. NCBI lineage: Eukaryota > Metazoa > Chordata > Aves > Passeriformes > Regulidae > Regulus > Regulus satrapa. The sequence continues at coordinate 3,762 of VWZN01000694.1, read as the reverse complement.
CACTTCACTCCACAGAGGATTCCACCTCCACTTACTGCTGTTATTTATTCATCCCCAGTGGAAAGTGAGGGGACTTCACTCCCACCTGAGACAGAAACAAACAAGCCAAGCAACATTCAGCATAATTAAGAATTGTGGTCCCATTTTTCCAACCCAGAATTCGTACAATTGTAGAAGACCAAAATGCAGCTGTGCCATTCTACATTGATCTAATCCAGGTTTATGGAGGAAAATAGGCACAGAAATAAAGGTTTCCCTGGAGAAGGAATCACACATAGAGCACTGTAGTCCTGTGCATTGCTCATCTTTCCTTTTTGTACTATGCCTAGAATGTTTATATGTTAAAATCACCTAACAGCACAGCCTACTGACTATTTTCTCCATCAGACAATTAACTTCTATTTCTGAGATCACATTAAGAACTGCAAGTAAAAAGGAATTTGAGACAGTTTTCAGAAATTTTCATCTGTGGCTTGATGTCCAGGCTGTGACTCCCTTTGTATTTAGCCAGGTGAAAATCTGGCTCTTCCTAAAGCTGTAGCTGAAGAAATAACCAACAGCACCCTCTGCTACCCAAGGCAAAAACTCCAAACCATTCCATTCACACTTACTGCTGCAAATGAGCTTCCCACCATCAGAGAGAGAAGCAGAGTAACTTATTAGCCAAATTCTCAGCCTCTTTCTGATACATGTACCAACGCTCTAACTTTTAGGAGATGTAAATCAAATTTCCATAGACATATCCTCAGGAGCATGCCACTTTGCACTTCATAGAACCTTAAAGCTGAGAATCCAGACAACATGAAGACAAAGCTTGTTATTTAGAAGGAAGAAGTAGAGCAGGAATTTTCTCCACCATAGCTTCAAATGGTCACACAGGGGCTTCAGGCAGTCTAGACCTATGCAACCAAATTCTCAATACAGCCAGCTCTGTCCCACTTCAAATGATAACCTGAAACCCCTAATTTTGTTCCAAACTACTCTGGTGTAGCTGGAATTCTCTCCACTCCTTCAATTTATTTGGAGTTACTAGCTATATATTCTGATATACTCCAACACTGGACAAGTAAATAAACAGGAATTCACTATGGTGATCCTGTAAAAAATCCCCCTTTTCTATTTTCTTCAGAAGTTAGATTTGTGGTTAAATTTTCAGTAGCCATAAATATTTATAACAGGCTTTCGACATTTTTTTCCAACCACATCTCTTAGTTTTTCATGCTACTTGAATTTCCAAGGTGATTTCTCACTTGTAGAAGCAGGTCAGAAAAATTCCTTGCATCCAAAGAAGGACTTGACAGTTAGAAAACCCTATCAGTGATTACAACAGAAGATTCCTAAATTACTGATAGGTTTTAGGAAAAATTGTGGTAATAACCTTAAATTATTCCAAATTAAATAGGAAGATAATTTACCTTGATGATATTAAGCAATTCATTGTTAAAAAAAAAAAAAAATCCCCGAAAACTTAAAGAAAGGCTACAGTATAATAAAAGGAATAAACAGGGAAGCCACAGGAAGATAACCAGTCATGGAAGACTTATTTTGCTCCTTCCTAATTTTCCTCTAAGTTATAAATGTTAATGAAGCTACTAGAGGCATTGCTGCCACCCTTAAATTTATCACTGATAGAAAAAGAAAAGGAAGTGGAATTGAATAAAAGTCAACACTGTTTGAATGGCATCATTGCAACAGTAACACAACACAACACATTTTCCCTGAAAACTACTGCTGCTATAAGATAATAAATCCTGGAATTACCCTAATTAAAACCAGATTAATGGGAGTGGAAAATGACAGAATACTTGTCCTCTGCAATCAGCTCAGTTACGCTGGAATGACAGAATAGGACCACAGACAAAATGCTGTGTTCACAGCCCGTCAGAGAGAGGGCAAGGTTTCTATTTCTTTTTCTGCTCTAGGTCTCAGCCCATGGCACACCTCTGCTGAGGCCCAGTCTGTTAAGGACTGCTATATTTGGAACAGCAGCACCACACTTCAGACATACAGGCAGCTCTGTAATAGGCCACAAAACATTTTAAACCATCAGTGTTTTCTTTCATTGGTTAATTTGTTCTCAGGTAACAAAAAATGGCAAGCAGAATTGCATATATTTGCAAGTTAGTTAAGACCTGTGGGTGTACTTATGCAAAAACAGGTTTTCCCATCTGAAAACATAACTCCTGTTACAGTAACACTTTTACTTCACTTACATGTTTCTTAGTTTTCTTTTAATTTTTCTCCTCAATTTTGACTTACAATTTTAGCAACATTAACTGTTTCTCTCCAGAATCATTGAAATGCTTTCCTAGGGAAACCTAAAACTTATCTTTTCATTCAAATTTTCTTGCAGGGAAAACTTCTGCCTTCTCAATTAGCTCTGTTCTTAGCTGAGACAGTAAAATATTGATTAAACTTCTCAACACAATTAATATCTCCATTTCATGCAGCTATCTTAGATTATAACACCCCCTTCTGAGAAGCACATATATTGGTCTGATATACGGACATTTACACTACCACAAAGTCAATCACTGCCTTCAACAGGCTTTAGAGGAAAACTTCAAATTTTCCACATAAAAGCTGTGGCACATCTTCCTATTTTTCTCATGGGTAAGAGTGAGAACCCACTGATAAGAAAAATCTAAAGCTATACAGAAATGTAATCCATGCTAACATTTATAAAAATATTCTAATTTAACTTGGAAGGAGGCCATTGCTTTATACCTGCTTAGATTAGGACAATACTTCTTGAAGATGCAAAATTCACAAATATTACATTGAGGTAATTATATAAGTTACTTCATCTTTCACAGGGTTGTACATGCCTCTGTTCACTCAACCTGCTTCCTGACCCACCTATGAAATCTTCAAAGTTCTTTTTATGACCAGATTTAGACTCAAAATGAAAATATGCAAATTATGTTTCTCTCAGTACAGATGTCTTTCCTCAAAATCATCTGTGCAATGTAAATCTTAGGAAAAATTTTCCATAATGGAGGAAACATTTGCACATCTTGAAGTTAAAGGTCCATTTGGTAGGAGCAACATTTAATTTATGGGTTGCTTTTATTTTTTTCCCTTTCCAGTTGCATGTAAGCTTTTCATGGGCTGCCGTCACGTCTGCTGATGTCAGTACACAGTTCCAGGTCAAGTCTTATCATCTAACATAATCAGCTTAGAACTTCCCTGTTACACTCTATATCTCTCAGGCATGATGAAGTTCTGCTATCATTACCCACTTCATTTTATGACAAATGGAAATTATTTTAGCAATCATTTCTGTGGATCTTGTATTCAGTCTCTTGAAAGCTTTACACTTCTTACATTTGGAGATGGTAATCTGATAATTTAGTATTGGGTTTGTTTTTTCTCAACTAGATTTTCGAAACGTGGCAGGTCTAGAAAGGAAAAATACCCAGCAATATTTCATCCTTTTGGATCAGGTTAGGGTGAAAAGCTTACAGCGAGTTGATTCACATTCAGAAAACCAACCACAGAAGTTACAGCATACTCCTTTTTTCCAAGTAATATCCCATTCATCAGTGCTAGAAACCCTGACTCCATTTCCTGTTGAGGTTTTTTCAAGTACATGGAAAGGTTTTTTTCAAATNGTTGAGGTTGTTTCAAGTACATGGAAAGGTTTTTTTTCAAATAAAGTCAATGCTGAAACATATAATGAAATCACAAAATAATGTAGGTTGGAAGGGAGCTAAGGAGGTCATTCAGTTCAACCTGTTGCTCAAAGCAGGGCCAGCTATG
>VWZN01000693.1:64593-77138 GCA_013396955.1 Regulus satrapa | reverse complement strand
GGTATAACAAACCACATGGATTACTTAATCATTTAATGGTTTTCTTCCTCACAGTACCCTTTCCCCTTTTGTTTTCACATGTATTTCTAACTAAAGTAATATTTTTTCCGTTTTCCAGTGCGTCTACTTATAAATGTTGTATATCCTCTCTTCCTCCTAAACGTTTTGTTCTTCACATATAAAGCACAGTTAAATGAACTGCTGTGGTTTTCCATCTAGGCTGTAGACTATATTGATTTCTATCTGCATTGCTTATTTTAGGAAAAAAAAAAAAAAAAGAAAAAGCCTTTAGCAGATTTTTCTAGTAAGTAAATCTCAGATGCCCTAAACTTAAAATAATTTGCACACTAATACCTTCTGTAGAATTCAAGAAGAGTGTTCTAAGATGATTAGAATTGACTTATTTTTAGGGACATTGCAGCTGACCTAATTTGCATGAGCAGGGGTCACAATTAGAGGACAGGCCATTTGAAGAGATTGTCCTTGTTCTCCAGTGTTCCTTGGTTTCTGAAAACAGCCCTCAGAGATGGGACACAGCTTTTCAGCAGGGGCAACAAACCAGTAGGGCAATCTGAGTGAAGGAGCATGGAGTGGGGAAGAACTCCAAAGCAAACTCCAAGCAAAGGAAAGATCAAAAAGAGTTTTCCAACAACACCTTTCAGAGTGAATTTGGCTTTTCAAAGGTACAATCTTGAGTGAAAATATTAAAAGTATTAAAATACTTATACATGGAAATATTACTTTCTAAAAGAGTTCTTACAGAGTTTTATACGTGCCTGTATCCAAGATTATGTTTTAAAATCCCTTTTTAATCTTTAATTTTTTTTTTCTAAATTCTACTACACATATTATTCTTCAGAAAGGGTCACTCAGTTTCCCAGCATTTGAATAACACATTTGCTACAGGTTTACTATCAAGAGAAATACTTCTGTCTTATTATCATAGTTTCTAAAAGTGCAGACCCTCTGGAATATACAGTTGAAAGACTTCTGCACAATTTTGTTTTATATTATCAAATAAAAATTAATATTAAAAATTAAGACCTACTACTTTTCAGTGAAATAGTATAATAGTGAAATAGTTTTGGTGCTAATTTTCCTAGTGAAGTTGCCATTATCTAGTTACATTTAGGGTTTCAGATTCTGGTTCTTAGCCTCTTTTTTCCTTTAATATCTAGAAAGGAAAATTGATAAAATAGAGGAGTAATTTTCATACATAAATTTTAAATGAAATTGATAACTTCATAAATATATAAATAGACATAGATGTTTATTAAATTAATTACACAGCTATTTAAAACCTTTCTTAACTGTGGTGATAGTCATAGTAATTTTCTCCACTTATTAAAATACTGAGAGAAGTATAGGTTATTTTCACTAAGAAGTCTGTGAGAAAACAACAATTTAACTCTGTTTCCCTAATTTGTTCTCCTCAGTTGCTCAGTCTGAATGAAGGGTGGCCATTTAGAGACAATTTAGTTCTAATGTGGGGAAAAAAATATCTATCTATCTATCTATCTATCTATCTATCTATCTATCTATCTATCTATCTATCTATCTATCTATCATCTCTCTATCCGACACAGACTTAGATGTGGTGACATCCAGACTTTCACTTGTAGTCATTAATATGGCTCAGATTATTCTATTTAAATCTCTACTAGTGACAGACCTTCTGCCTGTCCAACAGTCAGGGCTTGTGTATAAAAAAAACCCCAAAGATGCCAAGCCATTAACCTAGAAAAAAGGAGATTTGTTCTTCAACCATTCCCTTTTTGGGATCTCATAGCAAATTCTCAGGCTTGTATAAATACACCAACAGGCTACAGCACTGTTTGATGCCAGAGGAATATATTAGTTATTCAAGTTCTCACAGCCTGCAAAAATGCAGGAAGCAGCTCCAGTGCCAACAGAATGGGAAGCCCAGCTCCCAGCTTGTGCCACAGCACATCTGAGCCACATGGGGAGAGGTCACCCTCTCCCTCGTGGGGACAGAGGACACCCCAGGCTGCATGGCTGAACAAACAGAAGAAGGCAGCAGCTCTAGCTAAAGGGAAGAAGGAAGGGTAATTGTTGAAAGGGAAAGCTCTGAAGCCTGCAAAGCTTACAGAGAGATGTTGGAACAGGTTCACGAGCACTACTGTGGTCTGTTCAAATGCCTGGTCACTTGGATGAGCATTTGGACCATTTGGAGAGCTCTCAAAGCTTTGACTACTGTTCTGAGCTATGTCTGTTGACTTTTGTCCACTGCCTGTGTCTGTGCTGTGGAGAGCAAAGCTTGGCAGGGGATGAACTGACAGCAGAGCGGGCTAGCTCTGGCCTTCACATTAACACATCCTGTGCTTTGGCATCACACAGCATTCCTAGAGTGGGAGTTTTGGGAAGAGATGCTTTGTGCTGCTTGCCAGATGGGACTCAGAGGGTTTTAAAAAAAGCGCGAAAAACCACATGCAAATAAACAGAGGGGGAAAAAAAAAAGTGAATGAGGGAATTTGTTTGATTTGAGAAATTTCCTTCTTCCTGCTCCTTCCTCTGACTTTCCCAAATAATAATCATACCTTTTATTAAAAATGAGGCAGAAAGAGGTCTCTGAAAACATGTGTTTGTGCAAAAAGACAAAATTTGAGGTTTTAGCTCAAACAGACAGGAAACACAACTCAGCCACTTTATAAAAGAAACACCCCCAAGCTGAAGCTTACAGACCTTTTAGTTTTACTAGCGGGAATTATTTGGCAAAAGAGTGTATGAAATAATATGTTTCACTTTCCAGGACTGGTAGATGGAATTAACTGGACCCTAAGTTCAACTGTGACCACGCTAGACTGGGATACTTCCCAAGTATCTGTCTGTCAGTGTATTCTTTTTTTTTGCCTACACTCCAACTTAGAACCATGAGACTTAAACAGCTGTTACGTGCAAGGCAGTCATAGCTTTTGGCTCACTAAAGCAGCCTAACCACTGCCCTTATGCAGCTGGACAGAACTGTGAGGCATTTCTGCAGGGTTTTGACATGGATCTTCATGCAAGAGGTAGAACACTTTCCATTTTTTGTTTGTTTTTTAAAAATTAGTTTGCTTGCTTGTTTTGTTGTGTTTTCTTTGTTTGTTTGTTTTTCAAGTATAAAACTAAACACCTGTATTTTCCATTCACTTCACAGATCGTTGACTGGGCTTCAGCATGTGGACCTCAAAATCCACTGCTGCATCATGTAGCAGCTATCAAGCTAAACAATTTATCTGCCATATTTCCTTGCTAATAAAGATGCTGTCACCCATGGTCTGCCCTTTTGGGTCGCACAACTGTGGACTGACCCTTGCCATGAGTCCTTGGCAAAGGCATAATCAAATACAGCACAAAGCAATTGTGCTGGTCAAATAAGTAACTGCTGCATGAAAGAGGAAAATATCATCAGTATAAGAAGAAGGGGAAAGGGCAGAATAGAACTGCATAAAACTTTGGAGGAGATGAAAAATAATTTTTTTTCTTATCAAGGCTGTATATTTGTGGAACTGGTTGCCTTGAGTGCTCATTTTAACTTAAATGATTTATATCTTAAAGAGAAAAAAATGGATGGGGTTTCTAATTATAATTTCATGTCTGGTCAGACTAGCAAATGAATGACAAAAGAGCTGTACAGTATTTAGGTAAACAGCTGAGGGGAGAGTAGAATTGCAACTCTGCTAGGCTTGTTATGACATTTTGGCTTCCTGGAATATAAATTTTCACACACACAGGCTTTAAAAAAATCCAAACTCAAAACAAACAAGCAAACAAACCCACAAAACCCAAAAACACCCCAGAGGTTTGTGATCTTATGTGATTATTAACAATTTTTTTTATTGTGGAATAATATAACTTTAAAATGAAATCCCATAATAAAATTCTTCAAGAGATTTTACCTGGCTGGGGTTGTGTGACTTTCTGGTAGGACTCTTTTCTATATATTCAGAAAAAACCACAATTATTCTGTGACCTAGTTATAAGCAACATATTATAAGAAGCCCAGAAATGCAACATCCCACTTTATGCCAAGAAATACAGTTTAACTCCAAGTCCTTCCTTGCAAATTACAGTCTTTTTTCAGGAAGCACTTTGTCCTGTTTCACAATGCAATATACACAGAAGCACTCTTGGATGTTGGATAGTGATCAGAATTGTACTATAAAAGTGTGAGTCAGTTTAAGGATCCTTAAATTAGTCTAATTATTTTCAAATATCTGTGAAGACAGGAACATATGTGCATACACATATATATTACATATTATATAGATAGAAAGAGCATATACCTTCTCCTTTCCCCCCACACCCAGTGATTCAATATATGATTAGACACAATAAAACCCTTGCCTTATGAAATTGATGCATTCAGGAAGATTGTCAGTGGTAGCTGAGCAGTGATATATTCTGTACAAAAGCATGAAATTCTCCCAAGTTTGCTCTCATAAAAGATTTATTTCTATCATAAACCATCACCTGTCTCTTGGTCCTCTGACATTACAATGCTGTCACATTCAGCACAGTGGGGCGGCTGGTGTGTTTTCTTTTTTGCAAATATGAAGACTGACAGGCAGTTGACAGTGTTAAAGAACAAGATATGGCCAAATACACAGCATTTGTACCGGCTGAATAGTTACTGCAAAGAAAGCATAAACTCTCCTTTTTTAACCTTTGAAAATACTCATATAGAGAATAATCCAAATAAATGTGGTGTACATAAAAAAAACATGGACAGGACTTCTTACCATAAAATATTTTCTAATTGCCACTATATTTTAGTTCTTTGTTTTCTCCTTCAGTTTTTCCCTTGCTAAGTGCCCATTTCATCTTGCTCACATACATTGTTTTTCAGAACAAAGACAGTTTTTCTATTGCCTTCTCAGCATCTAACTGGCGGTGAATCACTGCCTTGATGGTACCTGTCACTATTTACTGGGACGAAATTTAGGTACCTTATTTGGTCCACTTAATTGTACCCATGCAAGACTCCAAAGTGAAAAGGACAATAAATATATTCTCCTCAATGTGCCCTCTGCTCTGAAAGTTGTCATGAGACATTGTTGATTGTGGTCCTTATTTTTTTGCCAACATTCATTATGAAGGAGAATATTAATGACATTGTAGTTATACAGATGTCTCCTTATGATGACCTTCTTTATCCTTAACAGTCCTGGAAATCTAGTCTCCAGGGGTTTGCATAACCTAGTAAGAGCACATGGATTTCCTTTACAACTGAGGGTCAAAGGTAAAGAAGCATGTTCTTAGATGTGTCACTACATGAATTAAAATGTAGTAATGAATTTGTGGTGTACTCTGTGACTTTATGTTAGACCTTGACCTTAATATCGCATTTAACTGAGCACAATCATAGGTCACAAATTAGAAAGGTTTAAGCAATCTTCTGCTCTATCAAGGGAACCCAATTTAATCAGATCTGATTTAATATTCTGCTCAGAGTTTAGGGAGTGCTAGACTAATATTACTAAGAAAGAAAATGTCAGCATAGTTACACCCATGATGAAGAAGCACAAAGATGCATTTGGGGGCAATTCTAGTACTTTGCAGAAGCTTATAGTCAAGCATTNAATTGCCTGCTACACAAATAATTACAAATAATTGCATCATTGCAGTATTGTGTTTCATCATTCACTAGGAAAACACCTGTGGAGAGGCAAGCCTTCCACGTTGAAAGGCACACAAAAGAGCAGAAGTGAACACACCATGCAGAGCCAGCAGCTCAAAGCGTGGTCATAGAAGGAGCTGCAGAGAGACCCCGAGTACCTGAGAGTGGAAGCAGAGATGCAGAGTGACTTCATGTCCCTGAAAGTGGCAGCATGGAATAAATGTTGCCCTCTAATTGTACAGACCCAAACCCCAGTTCTTTACAAAAGCAGAAGAAGAGAGAAGGGAAAGTGAGGATAAAGCATGTCTACAGCAGTGTCAAGACTTATGTTCAGCTCTGCCTTTTTTCAGGTGCACTGTGGCATCTGCAGATGTATTCATAATTGCTCACTTAATACTGTGCATACATAACCATGCATGATATACACATAAACGTCTTTTCATCTGAAACAAACAAAGCCTGCCAAAGTGCTAGACTGCACAGAAAATGTAATCCTCCAAAAACATAAAAATTTGCTTCACAGTGTGCATAGGAATAGGCAAATCTACTCCACAGGACTTTCAATTAGATTAACAAACTAATCAATTTGCTGATTTATCTCTCCTTAAATATTCATATAGAGAAGACATATATTAAAGGTACACTCTGAACATATCTTTTGAATCCACCTACTTTATGAAGTATATTAAAATAAACACACTTAGTTCCCTTCTACATCTTCTCCAAATCTACTAAATAAACACTGATTTTCTTTCATGTTTAAAACTAGTCAGACTTACAGTATCAAATTAGATCATTAGAAACTGTGTCAGGTGAAAGTAAACTAATTGTTACCTACCAATGTAACACAGAGCTTGTGTCCAGTAATTTAATCTTCTCCTACTCTCAGCAAACACCATGTTTGCTTTTCTTTCTCCTTTAAAAAAGGTGATTAGCACTGAATCATTCCAGCATGGTAAAAATGAGTCTGCAGTACTAAAACAATTCTGCACACATTAGTGGTGCTTTAAAATGAAACCACAATATGTTCTATCTTAAAAATTATTTTGAAAATAGAAGGTACTAGTCTTACTTCAGAAAGGCCCACACAGATAAATGTCTGAGAAAGACACTGGAATTTGGGTTTATAATTCTTATTAATTTGAAGATCTTGTATTTGTGCAAGATCTTCCCTTATGTATTTTATCTATTCTCAATACTAGATCTGTGATTTCATAGAAAGGGTGAAATATGATGATAAAAAAATGAAAATCAAACTTTTTTCACTGACAATTTTAATAGATTTTTAAAGCGTCATTTGGAAATTATAAAAAATTGGATTGTGGCACTACAGAGTTACACTACTCATATGCAAAATCAGATCACACTGAGAAAATATTTACATTAGAAAGACCAGACAAATATTTTGCAAATTAAATATCACAGTTCATCAGATCAATATAAATCATGTGACCTACTACATTCTACCGGGATTCCATATCAATATAGAAGTAATTTTTCAATTTTAAATCTAATGTTGAAATGGTTTAAAGACAGAGAAGCCCATTCTCCCTGATTGAGATAAACTTGATGTGCCAAAAAATAACATTAAATGTAATAAAGAGGAGATCCTCCAATAATTTAGCTTGAGTCAATAACTTTGGAATAAGCACGCCATGAAGGAAAAATGAAAGCTTCCTAATTCCCATGGTTTTTTTACTATTTATTTTGGTACACCTCCATAAAACTCCTGCCATTTGTGCATGGGAGGGAGAAAAAGAAGTCACTGTCAATACATAGGGAGATCTATCTCAGCAAAGAAACTGCACAACATTTTACCAAAAGAGTAATGAACTTAAGTTTTGTGCAATCTTCTTAAATCTCCAAACTTCAGAGACACTGGACAGTAAATCGACAGTGTAACAGTGTAAAAGGTAAGACTAGGATAGAGTTGGAGAACCACTGAGAAGGAGGGAAAGCTTTCTTTCTTTAAATTAATTTCGTTTTAAGCTAGATTGTTTACAAAACCTCTAAAACAGCTATTCTCTTGACAATAGTCAAATTCAGTGAGGACCTAGACCATCTGAAAGAAGGGGAGATGGTAAGAAGTTGCCATTTTCTTTGTAGAATAGTTGTAAATTATCTATATTAGACAAACGCCACATAGTTAAAAATTCTAGTCTATATGACCAAGATTTAGCTGCAATTTATTTTAACTCTCTTTTCCCAGCCTTTATCTACTGATTTATAAAAGCAATCAGCTAGGTCAAGAGGCTGCATGTCTGGATTGGCATATTTTCAAAACCAGAGAACCTCTGAGAGGAAGAAATGAAAAGGGGAAAAAAAATTGCTAAGTATGTTATAGTTAGCTTTTATATATACTTATGTGTCTTGTCTATACTTACGTCCTTTATTCTCACAGCTACAGATTGGGTTTCAACCTAGCATTCAATGCCTAAATTACTGCTGGTTTTGGAAGAAGTAGCAAAGTTAAATACCTCAGTCCCAACAGATTTCTTCCCAGTGCTTTCCTTTCTTCACAGCTCTTGATATTTCCTTCAAGCTAAGCATGTTTTCCAATGTTTTCCTTTGTAATCCTGCGTTTTCTTAGTGTCGCATTCACTCATCTAAAAGAAAAAAAAAACCTCAAAATACTTTCATTGAAAATGCAAAAGATGGTTGCTATTTACTGATGTCTTTGATAACTGAAATATAGAAAAATATATATACTCTAACTAGAAAAGAAGACTAACCTATAATACTCGATGCTGTTTTGTCCAAGTGGCTTTTCATAGATTAGAATTCAGAGATTCAAGCACGCATACCACAGCTCCTAAGGCTTTCAAAGTTGACACCCTGGATTCCAATTTCTCTGGTAGGCCTCAACTTGTTTACACAAACTAAAAAAAAACGAACCAAACTGAACTCTCCAGTCCAAACAAAACAGAGCATTTCAAAGCTCCAATCTTCCTTCCTCTTCAGTGTTGTTTTTTTGGTTTTTTTTTTCTTTTTATTGTGTTGCTGCCTATTTTGTTTCTGTTAGTGTTTAAGGACGGGCCCTGACCCTTTCTACAAGAAGCAGTGAATACAATAAATAACAGAATGTGTTTACTCCTTTATCTCATTATCTTGGGCTTATGTAGCAAAGTTTTGATAGAGGAGGGAGGTGGGGCTGCAGAATTCTCTTCTATGGCAAGGCACCAAAAGCTTCTCCCATGGCCAGCAGAGCCAGTTTCAAGACAGACGTGCTGCTACTCAAAGCTGTGTCACTCAATGTGCTTCTATAGTGCTTGTGGGATAATGTATTTAGGAAGAGAAAAAATACACTTAAGAAGAGGAAAAAACCAAACTGAATCCCCATTCTCTATTCCCCTGGGCTGCCGGGGTAGGTAGAACAATCAGGAGGGAAGTCCAGCCTGTGAAGAAGGGTGGTGCAGGGTGGTTTTAGATTTTTTTATTTCTCATTATCTTGCTCGATTACTAACTCATAATAAATTATGTTTATTTCCACAAGCTGAGTCCGTTTTGCCCCTGGAAGTAATTGGTGAGTGATCTCTCCCTGCCCTTATCTTGACCCACAATCTCTTTCATTGTGTTTGCTCCCTCTGCCCTGCTGAGAAGTTCTTGCTGGACATCTGGCGGCCAAAGAGTCCCCCCAACCACAAAAAGAGTTTAAGATCCACCAGCTGGGGTCCTGGGGCTCTAAGAAGAACTGGTGAGAGAGCAGGGGTGTACACTGGTGGCAGGAGCAAGAAGGAGAGTCCGTGTGCAGGAGGGCCTCAAGCATGTCCTGCCAATGAAGATCACATCTTGCAAAGGTCCAAAGGACCAAAGCTGGCAGAATAAGAGGGTCAAGGAATGGTTTGAGCTAGAAGGCCCTGCCCACCCTCAAACACTTACAGGCATTGGATAGCCTCCTGTTCCAGTGTGCCATCTGTTATTTCCCCTCACAGGAAATGACTTCTTCCCAATATCCTATCCAAGCCTTTCCACCTAAAGCCTCTGCCCTTCATCCTTTCACTACATGCCCTTGTAAAAAGACCCTCTCCAGCTTTCTTNAATAATAATAATAATAATAATAATAATAATAATAGTAAAAGATTCAAAAATAACAGTATTAACACCCAAAGGAAAAAAAAATTAAAATCTGAAACAAACAGAAGAAAATTAAAATATCCATTCTATAGGATGGGGAGACAAAATCAGGAGCTGGATATTGATCTCAAAAGAAATCAATGGAAACTCCACTGAAATCAGCTTAATACTAATATCATTATTATTACATTTATGCAAACAAGATCAGATTCCACTTAGTTACACAGAAGCTCAGAAAATCAAGGGTAGTTTGTAATGGTAAGCATATTACTTGTGATTAAAATGCACCATTTATCTCCAGAAAATACAAGCATATTAACACATTTGCAAAAGGAGATATTCCACATTTTCTATTACCACCAAAAATATGTACAATAATTAGGGTAGTAAAATGCTCTTCTAAATTTGCAGCTATCACCTAATTCCTTCCAGAGATATCAAGAACATTTCCATTACTTTCACATGATGAACACACTAAAAATATTTGCAACACCTTCTTTGCATTTGGTGACCTTGTCATTGTGTTTGACACAATGAATATACTGAAATTTCTTGTGGTTCAAAATATTAGCTTCAATGCTTCTGTGGATGAGATGATTTTTCTATAGAGTGGTCTCTATAATGATTTACTAGTATTTTGAATAGTATTTTGAACTAAACAAGTACATTGATCTCTCAAACAGATGCCCAAGTCCCAACACTTAATATCTCAGATATCTTACATCACAAACATGCTGTATTTCTTAATATTTTTAAACTTAATTGTCTTCCTAAGAATGTTTCTCTTCCCTGTGAATTAACAAGCATCTTAAACCCCCTCTTTCCATTAGGCTAAAGTACAGGATCAAAGTGAACAGACCACACAAACTTAAGATTGTTAAGACTTTTGATTTTGTTTTGAGTTGAAATTATTGACATAGGATTCAGAGCAAGAATATTTTAAAACAAACACAATTAATTGATATGATACATAATTACAAGACTAACTGTATTACAAACTATAAAGATGCCTACCTGAAAATTTATGGTAGAGAGACATCTTCATTTTTAGAAAAAAGTTCTAAATGCAAATACATTTTTACAAACTCACTCTTGCTAAACCAGTGGTTTGTGTAAATCCTGGAGTGATTTGCTTTCATATTGAAACACCTGGTTTCAAGTTGTAGAGTATGTGTTTTCCACAATGTAACTCAAATACTGAAAACCACAAGAACTCATGACTAATATGCAGCACGTAAGTGACAAAAACAAAACAGTAGGATAAATGCAATGCAGTAAATCAAGACCAGATGTAACACATAATAAATCAATCATAACTGCCAAAAATTACTAAATATAGGGCATTTAATTAAAGCTTCTGCCGTGTCTCTAGCCAATTCAAGTAATAACTATTAGCATGGGCTTCCTACCTTTTTCCCCACTCTCTTTTAACTTGTATCTTGGCCTGTTTTTTTTTCTCCTTATTCAAGCAATATCCATGGAAAGCATCATGAAGAACACAGAGCAAGTACAAGTGAAGACAGTTGCCATGGGACGTGTCACAGCCAGGAGGCTGAAAACATTGATTCTGAAAAGGGGAACATAAAGTCAGGCTAGCTGATTTCACCCCCTGGAAGCAATCAGTAAAATCTACTTGTTGAATTACACACACACATTTTTCCTTCTCTGTCTGTATTTACTACTCAGAATGCACTCCCCAGGCCAGGGTCATTTTGTGTGCTCTCTCTGCTGCCACTCCAAAGCAGGAGCAGTGCATAGCCCAGCTCAACAGCACGGATTTGGAGTAACCTTTGCCATGGATGGTATTCCACGGTAGCTGGAGGAGGAGAGCTGGGGCCGAGTTGTGTTTGTTCACGAGCTGGAGTGCCATCAGAAACAGACCACTCCTACATTGAGTGGGAGTCTTCTCCTCAGGCAGTCAAGCACGGTTTGGGGATGAGGATGGGGCTGAGGGCAATGTGATCCCTTCAGTGAAAGGGGGCAGGAGGCAAGTCATCAGAATCCATGAGAGTCCCTCTTAAATCACCATCACCACCTGCCCTTGCCAGTGCACTGTGCTGCAGAGACCATGTCCAGAAGCATGAATGCCTTGAAGAGGTGAAGGATTGTGCATTCCCTCCCAATAGCAAAATGTGGAAATATCTCCATGCTATAGGTTCACCCAGGTGAAAATGAAGCCCAGTTTTCAGCCTCTCTCCTAGGAAAAGGTGACAGAAAAGAATTATAATTTCCATTTTTAAAGCTGAAGTCTGGACTCCAGGGAGACACCACAATAACAAACCATGGTGGGATACTTTTGCTGAAAACCTTCCACATACTCTATCCAAAAAATGATTTCTGATGCCATGAGTAGCATTGCACCTACTACTGGGTATGCTTGACTACAAGTTAAGAAGATGTTGTTTCTTGCATTAAGCATTTTTGCCTTGAGTTATTGACCCATTTAAAATTATTCTACTTTATGTCCATCCTTAATAAAACAGAAATCTGCTACAAAACATCTTTCTTAACAGATTTGCCTCAGGTACTGTGCAGAGATTCATGATTTAACAGCTCCTCCAAACAGAAAGGTGTATAGCTTATTTAATAGGCTTGTTCAGCTCTTTGTCTTCTGTGAGGTATAAGTGGATTATAGAGGTTTGTCTGGCTATCTTTTTACACAGCTTCCCAAATAATTGTCATAGATATCTTTACTTCCTTAACCCAATTGATGAAACAATTTCTTAGGAAAAACAAAACCATTGCCATTCCACGCAAATGCAGAGGTTCTATCTTACACAGAAAAGGGAGATAAGTGTAGAAGGAAAAAAAAAAAAAAAAAGAAAAAAAAAAAAAAAAAAAAAAAAACAAA
>VWZN01000693.1:39393-52322 GCA_013396955.1 Regulus satrapa | reverse complement strand
GAGGTGTCCAAACAGGGCTGTGGTGCGGAGTGTCCAAAGGCAGGGAAACTCTGGATCAGTGCTGGAGAAGCGATGGGATTGCAGCGGCCGCAGCAGCTCTGAACAAGACAGGGAGAAGGCTGGATACGAGTTTCCACAGACACACCCAGAGAAAACGCAAAGGCTGCAGGTGAGGATTCTCAAAGAAGGACCTTCCCCTCTCCCTCTCTGCAGAGTGACACACAGCTTCCTCCCCCTGTCTTTTCATCTGGGTTGGCCCAAAGTCTTTGTTTCCCTCAAGTACCCCCCAGCACCCATATCAGCATTCCTATGAGACTAGTGGTAAAAAATTCTACTGTTTAAAAAAAGAAACAAACAAAAGAAAACAAAAAGAAAGAAAGAAAAAAAAAGAAACCAACTCAAACATCTTCATATGAATTTTTAAAAAGTGGAAGTACTATATTTCTTATGCTTGTATGTTAAGTGCATCCAGATGGCTTAAAAAGTTGCTTCTAATGTTAATAGAAGTAGTCAAGGAGTCAGATCTTGACATTCATGGATTTGCTGATTTTTAAAAAATTTTCTCATTTTATCTAGGCAAGAGGTATCTTTAAAGTGGCTTTCCTTAGGGTAGTTTTGCTAATACTTCATTCTGGATCAAATTGAGCACAAAAGTCGAAAGCCACTAAAAGAAAATATATACAGGCTAATAATCTGCTTAAAAAGATGAACAATTTCTCATGCAATAGTATTATGGTGATACATCTTTGTAAATAGAGAATGTAAATTGTCTTTCACATATGAGGATGAATCTGAAATAAAGTAGAAGGTAAGAAACAAATTTTCTAAAGTGAAGATGTGCTCTTAGTGATTTCCCTGCTTATCTTATATTTTGTAAATACATTATAAGGTATTCACAAAGATATCCTTTAAAATAATATTATTTAAAGAATCATAGAATTGCTAAGGTCAGAAAAAACTAGCAATCAAGTCCTACCATCAACTTGGCATCACAACCATGTTCACCAGTAAACCACGTTCAAAGTGCCATATCCACATGTTTTTTAGTTCTAGGGATTGTGGTTCTACCACCTTGCTGTGCAGTTTGTTCTTTGTTCCAATGCTCTTCCTTTCCATGAAGAAACCTTTTTCTGAAATCTAATGTAAAGCTCCTCTGGCGTAACTCGAGGCTATTTCCCCTTGTTCCTTGTTAGATACAAGATGTGACCAGCCCCCACCTGGCTACATTCTCCTGTCAGGCAGTTGCAGAGATCCATAATATCCCTCCTCATCTTCCTTTCCTCCAAAACACTCCCAGTTCCCTCAGCTGGTCCCCACAGTGCTTCAGAGCCTTCCTCTGCTCCACACTCCTTTACTGGACTTTCTCCAGCACTTCAAGGTCTTTCTTGTCATGAGGGCTCCAAAACTGGACATCACACTGAAGACACAGCCTCACTGGTGCCCACCACCATGAGGACAGTCAAGTAAGTGCCTGATTCTGGTGGCCACACCAATGCTGACACCGGCCAGGATGCCCTTGGCCTTCTCGGCTACCTGGGCACACTAACAGTTCCTGCTCAGCCATCTGTCAGCCAACAGACTCCTCTTGCTTATTCTGCTAAACAAGATGGGAAACAACTTTGACATGGCTTTTATTTCCTTAGTATGCTTTTGAAGGAAAGGTACTGTCTGCACAGAAGTGGAACCAAAAACAATGCAAAAGGTCTAAAAATCTAGACTTCTTTTGCACTGAGCAATCTTTATTAATGTGATGTGATTATTGATGGTGCTGAATAAAAAAGGATCATCTCTGAACCCAAGTTCCACAAAGGTGAGTGTTTTATTTTATCTCCATTAGAAAATGATGGGTCTGACACCAGATTCAAACCAAGAGATATTGTTCCCATACCTTAGGGACTATTACAGAGAAGGTTTTGTTTCGACCCATTTCTAATATTAATGCAGTCTACATTGTAAACATGATAAACTCTTGGAAAAAGTAGACACACTTGCTCTCTAAAACAACCCTTTTAGAGAGAAGAAAGACATATCCAAGTTCCTTTGAACAAAATCTTAATTTGTAAATTACTGTGGTGAGAATTTGTGTACTTCTATTTTATATTGAACTGACAAGATAACATCAAAAAATAATCTTCGTTCTTTTACTTGTTATTTCATAACATTTGAAGTTGGTAAGTTATAAAATAGTTTTTAGTATTCATCTTATTATAGTCACATAGGTTTGGGTTTTAAAAAAAATTTCTAACCTGTTTTTCAAAAAACATTTAAAAGCTTTTGGTAATTAGGGACACTGAACACCACTAGCCTATATAAAGGTTTTAGATTAATAAAGAAAAAGAAAGGTAATTATAATTTTTTAAAATATTTAAGTCAGAAAATTTGAGACCATGAAATCATATAACTTTATTCTTTGGGATCCAGTTAAAAGCTTATTAGTGTCCATTCAAGATCTTAAAAAATTTGCAAACCAAATGCCCAGAAAATGCATAATGATTTAAATACANAGACAAGAGAATAAATTAAAATTAAAAAAATTTTTTAAAAAAAAAAAAAAAAAAAAAAAAAAAAAAAAAAGAACTTTTAGACCTTGAAGATTGAGGTATTGCAATCACATGATTTAAGAGTATCAAATAATGTGGATATCAGACCACCTATGCAGGACAATGACAATGATGAATTCTTCAATGAATTCCAACATTTCCAAATCAGCTGTCCTTCCCAAGGGAAGTGGTCACAGCACCAGCCCGACAGAATTCAAGAGACGTTGGACAACACTCTCAGGCACACACTGTGATTTTTGTGGATGTCTTACGCAGGGCCAGGACTTGGACTTTGAGAATAGTGGGTTCCCTCCAGTTCAGGATATTCCATGACTTTATATTTCTGTCTCATGGACTCAGTCGTTTAGAAAGATCTGGGTAAAGGAAGGACTAAGAGCACACATGTATTGTGTTAGAACACCCAGTGTTAACAGCATAATACATGACTGGGCAAAGCATTGAGTCTTTCAAAGTCAAAGAAAATCTCAAGATCAAACAGTCAGAAAATTTTTTTATAGCTGGAGAGAGTAACCAAACATCACCTGCTCCAAAGCAGAGGCACACACACATGCACTGGGAATGCTTTGCCAGTGATGCTGGTCCTTCAGACCACTTCCTCACCCTCACAACTAAAGGCAATTTTGGACCCGAGTGTCTTTCAGCTCCCAGGGAAACCTCACCCTTCAAATGGCATCACCAAACTGAGACCACTCAAGGGCTGGCACTGGGGCTCAGGGGATATCACCAGCTCCTTCCTTCCAAACTCCAAGGCTGGGTGCCTTGCAACCCGGGGAGGAGCAGCCAGAATTTTTGAAACTGTTTCCAACTTTTATCAAAATCAAATACTTTTTTCCTCTGTGGGGTTCTATTATTTAGACACAGGTGTATATAGGAGAAATTAATATAGTGCATGTGCCACAAAGGGCTACATTTGGCATTTTGGACTACACCCATGGTATGCTTGTTCATCTGGGATGTGGGACTTAGAGTAAAGGAAAGGTATCTTTTCCTACAAAACAAAGAAACAAAAGACAAATTAATGTAGTCAATTTTGAAAATACTTAATATTAAATCAAAGCAGTAATTTTTGTAAGAAAGTCACTTCAGAAAGTGTAAGATGTTGACATATTTTTTTTCTCTTGATGACGTAGGAATATTTAAATATAAACTATATAATATAATTTGAAATAAAAATAACCTTCAAGCCACAGACCAGTCTTAACAGAACTCAAAAAAGTGTGACAGTGCTGGAACAATAAAATTTCCCAAGGCAATCTGCAAATATCAAATTGAAACAGAAAAAGGTCTTAACAATTTCTTTTCACTTGACTAAAGCCTCCATGGAGAGTGCTAATACAGATGGCAAGTAGACAAATGCTAAGTGTCAGGATTTTACAGTAAACCTGCTTCATAACGATCACTATCTCACCAGATATGAAGAATTAAATAATTGTTTGCTTTAATTTTCCATCAGACTGTATAAAGGATCAAATCTCTTCCATCTTTTTCAAACAAATGTAGCTTTCAGTTTATACTTTCAGGGTTGGTTTTTTTTTGTTTGTTTGGTTTTTTTTGGGGTGGTTGGGGTTTTTTTTGTTTGTTTGTTTGGTTTTTATTAGTTGGTTGGGTTTTGTTTGTTTGTTTGTTTGTTTGTTTTAACATTACTCTTTCTTTCATAAACTTGTTTGCTTAGAATGCAATTAATGCAAAGAATGCACTCTGTCAAAGGCATGATCTTCCCTTTTCTTTGGCATATTACTTCCTGTTACTAACTGTAACTCCCTAAACTGGTTCCAGTGCAGCTGTACACTTGAAAGGACTGAAGAGCCACAGGGTTTATTTTGTGTTTACGTAATAGATTTGGTGTCAACACGTATTATCCAGTACTAAAGACAGTAACATTGTTCCAGGTTTAAGAACTGTGGGGCTAAAGATAGAGTGCTCAATTGTGATTTGGGATTTTTACTTTAGCATTGATTTTGGTTAAACCATTGATTTTGGTTAAACCACTTGTTTATAACCAAGAATCCTTATTTTTATGAGAAAACTCTGTTTTGGTAAAAGGTAGAAATAAAAATCATGGAAATAAGTTTCAATATTAAATTCTAGACATTACCCTGAGACTTTAATAATTGAACACTAAGGGCTGGTCTTTCCACTTTTCTTACTTCACTTTTTTTGCTATGAAGAAAGTAATGCATATGGATTCTGATATCTACATTTTGTAGAGGGACCTAGAACATTATTATTAATCAATAGTATCTATCTGTGCAATTATCTCCTAAAAATATGGTTATTTATGTGATTTTTATTTAAAATAATGCAAAAAATATTACTGATTGCAATAGAATACAACTGAGTAAACTTATAATATTTAGCATATTTCATTTTGCTGTTTATGTACATGACCATATACTCATAGTTATGTACCTTACATTATAGATGTAAAATATGATGGATGAGGGGATTCCTATCATCATTATCTAGATTTGCAGCAGCTTCAGCTTCAATTTCATAATATCTACTTGTTTACTTACTAAGAGAGTGTTTACTGCTACTGAAGCTAGAAACAGAAATGAAGATAGGCCATAATTGTATGTAGGCTCCAACATAATCTTTCACACACAGTAGGTTACCTCAGCATCCCAGTTTATGGCATTTTCAAGCCGAGTGGCTGCTCTGTGGTGTGCTCAAGCAGAGATGGTTCTCAGCAGGCAGCTCAGTTTGCAGCCTTGGGGAAGTACAAGTTTCTGGTGCCCCTCTGAACCCCAAAAAGGGCAGAGTTTATCTTCTGAGGTTAGTCCCATGTTGCTTTTTGATATTTAAAATACCTTGCAGACTTCATGTGACTAAAATTGCTTATTAAAAGGGAAAAAATAAGATTATTATAGTCTGCACTTCATGCAAGTTCTGTGCATAGGAAACACCAAAGGAAGCAAAGGAAGTAAGACAAAACCCAAACATTAGATATACCAAAAATGAGTGTGTAAGAAGGATTAGCTCTCAGTGTATGAAATATATCTTTCAGTGATTGAAACAAAATCACTTATGTTGAAAAGAAATTGGAATTGTAAGTGAATATATCTGGTATCTTCCAAGGTATCATGAGTTGACATGAGGTGTGCATATGTCATATAGCACTACTTCAGGGGCTGGAGGAGAAAAGATTAAGTAAAGATTGCTAAAGCATTAAATTTATTCCTCATCTCAAGAAAATTACCCACTTGTTAAACTAAACTACTTTTCTCTGAACCATTGCAGGAGGTGTACTTACAATATTCAAAGAGATTAAGTAAAAATCTGCTTCTAAAAATACAAGAATATCAGAATACCAGGAAAAAAAAGTCCACAGGATCACGTGATCATTGAATGATAATAATTCATAGAAACAAAGACTCTCTTTTAACAAAGCCAGAAAAGTGCTATCACTCTTGGCTGGAAACAACAACCAAAGCAACACCAGTAATCAGGTCAGATGAGTATCAGGTCAGACTTAGATGGAGGCTGGTGAATAATGTTTAGAAAAAAATAAGAATTTGATATAAAAAAAGAATGGTTTTCAGAGGTAAAACTGTGATTTAAGGCTTTAAAGCACTAAAGGCTGTTCTCAAAAAACACTGTTCAGGAAATCTCAGAAAACTGGGCCCCACCTGACAAGATAAAAACCAAACTGTTATAACTGTTATAACTTGAATGTCCTGTCCCAAAACTATTATTGTTTTTCTGAGGTGGCAGCCCAAAAAGATTTCAAACACTGACGTATATATGTACGTCAGTATGTTTTTACACATGTAGTTTTGCAAAATAAGATCTGTCATACAATAGAAATACTGATGAGGTTCAATTATATCCACTGGAACATGGTAGTGGAGACACATGAAGCTTCTACTTTTCAAGACAGAACTGACTTCCTAATTTAGGGTTCTCTGAAGCATAGTACAGTTCATTTCTGTTATCACTAAGTAGAGCTGACAACTATAGCACTAAAGATACTCACATACACTAGTCAGAGGGAGTTTTGTGTGTAAGGATGATTTTCAAACCATCAGAAGTTTAACAGAACAGATGCCTGAATTTCTGTGGTATATTGAAGATCATAGGTGCTGTTCACTGAGGAGGTACAATTCATATCACACCCATTTTTGCCAGTTCTACTTGTAAATTGCTGTAGCCAGTTTAGAGTGCCAACTACTTCCTCTTCAAAATAATAATTAAAAAAAAAACTTATTTGTAAAAAGGTAGAAGATGTTATTTGTTTCCTGTGCTATTCCTGTGCTATTCCTGTGCCTTTCCTATGCTAAGAGAAATTGTGTTATTATAAAAAGAGAAGGCTTCAGGATGATATAATTGCATCCTCCCATCCACCTGAAGGGCGCCTACAAGACAGATGGATAGAGACTATTTATAAGTGTATCCTGACAGGATACAGGGGGGAATGGCTTTAAACTTTAAAAAAGAGAGCAGGCTAAGATTGGATATTAAGAAAGAAGTTTTTACTGTGAGGATGGTGAGGCTCTGTAACCTGTTGCCCAGGATTGTGGCTGTCCCATCCGTGGGAGTGCTCAAGATCTGGATGGATGGAGTTCTCAGAACTTGGTCCACTAAAAGTGTCCCTTCTCTGGCAAGGAAGTTGGCACTAGATTATCTTTAAGGTCCCTTCCAACACAAACCATTACATGATTTTATGATTCTATAAAACATAAAAATAATCTTGATGAAAATTGATTAAACCCCATGATCAGTGATCAGAGAAAAGCAAAACACAACTCCAGTTCTCTTTGAATAAAATTTAGGTTTGGAAGATCAGTGCACAGTAAAACTGCAGTGTAAACTACCATAAACAGCATATAAAGCTGTTGCAACAGCTGGTGTAAAGATTACTTTTTCTATTACAATAACCCAACTGATGAAAGTGCTTGTGTGAGATCACATAATCTTTCATGGATTCTTCATTCCACGCTGATATCATATGATTTTAAACACTGAAGTACTACCATACTAGCCAGGTATCAAAATTCTCTATGCATGAGTAGAATATATTAATATAGGTATCCTAATACCTATATATGAGGTATCCTAATAATTATATATAAAAAGTATCTTAGTACTTTCTTATACTTTTTTATAATTATACATATCAAGTACTTTCTCAGAATAATATAGAATTTCTTCCTTGGAATAATATCATCTTGGAATCCTAACAAGGCAGTAAAGCTTGCTAGAGTCTGTCCTAGCATCTTGTATGAGAAAATGTTCAATATTGCTAATAGCAGCTAAAACAATCTTTGAGCACTGTTGCATTCAGTACTGAATTTACTCTGATCACATTAAACTGCATGTTTCCCAACAAAGAACAGGTTTCTTTGTGCATTATTACATTATCTCTGTGCCATGGTTTGTAAGAATGAAATGGAAAAAAGAGCCTCAGTCCCAGAAGTTTGAAACACAAAAGAAAAGCAAAATTAACATCTGATTTTATCACCTGCCAGCTAATGACTCCAGACTAAGAAGAATTTTGGAAAATTACCATCAACAGCCAACTTAAATCCACTAGAAAAAATTTAATGCATCCTCTCCTCTTTCCATACTGTACAAAACCTCTTATTTCAAAAGTAGCACCTATATTACAACATCCTATTTGGATGTTGACAGAGGAAAAAAAATTACAATATGATTATATAAAATTTAAAAAAAATAGAGGAAAATTAGCAAGAGTTTTTGTGCATAAGACAGACTTCCTTTGTATAAATTACAGAAGTCCTAAATGTTGAATTAGCAATGAACAACTCTCTAATGATTGTGATATGCTGTAAACTAGCTAATGAGGATTAATTAATGAAAATTTTCACTTGAGATATTCAGAAAAATCAGTGAGAACTGGGACATCAAGGAGTTTTGGACTACTTCTTCCAAGAAACATAGTTCCACTAGGAGGAAATCCCATTTTAAAAATAGACCAGGGATACTTTTTAGCCATCTATCTCCTATATGAACCTTCTGGTCTTTCAAGGCTCCCCTGGGAGGGGCATCAAGGGGTGGCAGGGTGGTGGCACTGAAAAGGAGGGGACAAGCTAGTGGATGAGCTGAAAGCATGCAGGGTCACAGCCATGCCCGCCCTGCAGAGCACTGTGAACGGGGGCTGCTGCTTCCCCCCACCCTCGCCCAACCTGCTGCAATGCTGCACAGGTTTTCTGGTCCCTCAGGTGCTTGGCTAACAAACCATGAAGCTTGCAACGGGGTTAAGATGGTCTCGTGTCCTGGAGTGGTCACACGCTTGCCACTCTGTCCATAGGAGAAAAGAGTGTTTTTTAAGGACCTAATCAGCAGGAGCGGTCACATTAAAAAGGTCATCTGATGGTACACTATAACATCATTACCCACTTAAAACAGAAGAAATATCCATCCAGCCCCTCCAAACACCTCAATAAAGGAATACTTCAGCTTTCCCAGGGGTTCATTTAATTGCAGCTCAGCACAGGCAGTGAGGACAGGATGGTTGAAAGCTGGTACTAACTATAAGGTAGCCTTGTTTGATATCATCCTCCTATTCTGAAAAAGACTTCAGCATTTTCCTCAGTGGGACTTGACAACTCTGTTTTACACAGGTATTTTTAAGCATTCAGTTTGAAACAAATATGTGGTCACTCTGTCACTTTATAAATGAAGGATGGCAGAGGCAGCCCTTGCCTGAAGTGCTCAGAGGATTTTTTTCTTTGCTTCAGAGGAGCTCCTCCCTCTGTGTGTATTTTATTCCTCCTTTTAAAGCATCTGTACAAAACTGCTTGTTGTGTTATGCTCACAAAATGCTGAATCTGCCAAAAGTTACAACTCTTAGGATTAGTATATTTAGAAATAGGCCGTTTCAACTATTCTGAGAACATTTCTCCCCAAATGAACATAATTTTCATTAAGCAGCATTCTAAGTGTTACAGAAAGAATAACAGATGCTCACCCTCTATCTTATGGTCTAAGAAAATGCTGAACCTATTGATAGATGTAGTAACAAATTCAGCTTTAAGTAAGTGGAATATCCCAAATAATCATGTTAAACTTCTTGTTTATTCTGGTAGGTAATAATAGGATTTAGACACAGAGTGCTGCTGAAATGGTGAAAAACACTTCTGTGCCAGGGGAAGAAAATTTCATTACTACTGAGCACAAATAATGGGAGATTATTTAATTAGGATCACTTCATCCTTTAAGCAAATAAAAGACCCCGAGTTTGCCTTACTCCTTTCTGACTCCCACCATCAATTCTGTGAACCATTTTGATCAAAAGCATGGTTTAAATCCACATCATATGCTGCCATAACACTAGTTTTACACTTATTAGCTGTTTCTAAGCTTCCTCTCAACGAAATGTGGGGGACAATAATTTCTAACCATGTCTTCCAGAAATAGACTCCTTGTTAGTATTTAATCTTGCTTTCTCTTCTTTCCTCTGCTTTTTATGGTTAATTATCCTGTTTTCTGCTATTATTTCTTTTGCTAACCACAACATTCTATAGCCTTGTTATCAAGCCTATTCCACACTATTAAGATCTTATTATGTATTCACACTCCAAATGCAGGAGCTTTTTAGTGTAGGTGCTATGCTTTTGTCATTATAGTAAATTCAGTGCCTATGCCTTTGCATCTTTTGTCCCATAAAATCATAAAATGGTAGTAATTTTCATAGGTTATTTATTCCTTAATGTGTTATGAATAACTCAATATCTAATTATTATGATAACAGGTAAAGTATTTACAACAGTATCAGATATATTGTATTACAGCTAAAGCTACTTATGTATTAATGATTATCAGAAAAATACTCACTGGACCTTCAAAGGCATATTATCTCAGTGAACAGACATAGGATTCCTGCAAGCCCTTTCATTTCTGAGTCATTGTAATTATTTGTTTTCCCCTCATTCTTTTGCTTTCATGGTTAAGTTCTGACCAATTCTGAGTAGTTGCCTTCATAATATTCTTTTCTCACTTTTTCTTCTGTAGAAAGAAAAAAAAAAAGTCCCAGAGGCCAATATTCTTTTTCATGTTTTCTACATTACAATATCAAAAAGACCATTGCTTTGGTATGTATGAACACCTCTGTTGTGCATTTGGGCTGTTGAAGTGACAGAATTTGGGTCGGGAAAAAAAAAAAAAGGAATCAGGTTTAGTGCAGTATTACCAAAATATTCAGAATTATTTTATCCAAAGGGTGCTTTTCCATAAGTATTGCAGTAACAGCACAATCACTACCACCAGTTAGTACCATTATTTCCAGGTACAGAAAATGAAGAATGCACTGTAACTTAGTTTCTTTAGTAATAGTAGTATTGCTATGTTCCAAATATCATCCAAAATGAAGATAGAAGGAAACATACCAATGTAAATATTCTTTCAGGTAAAAAAGAAAAGTAGGAATGTAAACCTTCTGATCCATTAGAAGAAGTAAATGTCATGGAAGTAAAGAAAAAAAAAAAAAAAAAGCAGGGGGTTTTTGGGGTTCAAGTCTAGAGCTTTTTTGATAAACTTTTCCCCTATGAATATAGAGGGGGGGGTCATGCTTCCAAAAATACTTTATAAAAAATTGCAAATAAGATAAAAATGTTGAGAAATACTGTACTATTTCTTAAACCCCTAAATTTCCAATGTAGAACAATTTCAATGTTTTTGGTGGTTTTTTTTTCCTTTTTTTTTTTTTTTTTCTTCAAAATAACATATGATGGCACCTGACTGAAGTTAATATGCAAAAGATGGGTTTATGGCTATGTGCATCATAGATCTATTATTTCAGTGAATGGTAGAGGCTTTTATGGCCAAGAAAAAAAAAATTGCTCAGGTTTATATAGGCAAAAAATCATTGTTCAGTCAGAATAAGTCACCTTGAACAAAATCTATAAACAAATGGATAAGTAGTCTGAACTACTAGGATTAGGAGGCAGAAGACTGCCTTAAGTTTCTTTATAAACAAACTGAGCAAGACCACTTACAAGATTTAATCTTTCTCTCATGCTGCACACACTCACTCATGGGCTTTGAAGGATGTATGTTCCAAATAGAGAGCAGATATGGAATAGAGTGGATACAAGACAGGTAAAGGTATTGCACACTGAGACATTTCTGGAGAGCTTAGGGCACAACTGAAGGGTAAAGACCTATGTATAAATTGCAATGCTCCATGCAAAACCCTGCTATAAAGCTGAATTTTTCAATAGCAGGTTAGAGCTCATCATGGGGAAGTAAGTGACTGTTTACTTGATTAAGAACTGGGGCTACACCACAAAAAACTATTTCAAGAACATCGGCATTTAAATCATGCTTATATTTTCATTTTCCAGCTGATTAGTTTTGAAAAAAACATTGTTTAATATCTGTTTAATTTAGATGGAGAGGACTTTTTTTTTCCACATTGTGTTGAATGTCATTTATTTTTTTAGTGCTTTGTTAGTACTAGGCTATTGCAGCATTTAAGTAAAAAGATCATGAAAGATCATGATTTTCATCATGATCATTTTCTTGAGTAAATTCTACAATCAGAGAACCTCACTGAAATCCCATCTCCAGGATAGGTGTGGAGCATATCTGTAGTCAGAGACAGCCTTCAGAACTTGCACTTTGCTTTTCTGATGCATCCAAAATCAGAGAATTAAAGTTTGGAATGACAACAGTAGTGCTGAGAAGTAATTTCACATGCAAGGCGATCTGTTAAAGAAAACCATATTATTGGGCACAAATAGAGCAGTTGAATTTATTTCTCAGGTTTAATTTTTGGCTTTGAGTTTATTTTGCTCTGGTATCTCTTTCAGGAACCTTGACAGTGTCCTGAGAATGCTTGAAGAGAGCATATGGTTTAGGGGCAGCCTATTTTCTGCCAGTCCTTGCCAGCCTGTACCTCTTCTTCTCCACAGCTCCCTGAACAATTTAAGGGTATAGATCCCTTCTAGGCAGTTTCTGCTCCAGCCTCGTAGGAGTGGGGACAAAGAGTGTTCAATTCTTGCAATTCTTATTCAAATGTTTCTTTGAATTTCAGTTCATTCCAACTTCCCTGGCATAGAATTCTGTGTCAACAAATGAAAAATTATTACATATGTATCAAGGAAAAAAAAAATTCTTTGTCTAGAGCATAATCCAAGATTTTTGCTGAAAATTATAACAGGAAAACTCCAGTATTAAAGTAAGCTTTCAAAGGGATAAAAGTCTTATAAAAAAAGATCATTGATAGCTGTTTGCTCTTCCCTTAGTCAAGTCAAAATATTGTTTACTTATAGATCAGATTCAGCCTTTAGCTCCTTGACCAATGTCTATCAGTTTTCCAATTTTCTGTGGCATCATGCTGAGCAGGAATGAATGCAAAGATACAACTTGTGTTATTTAACTGCCTATATTCTCTAGAGACCAATT
>VWZN01000693.1:240-11020 GCA_013396955.1 Regulus satrapa | reverse complement strand
TTTTAAAACAAATATTGGGACTTTGTGATCTTTTTTTTTTTTTTTTTTTGCCCAGAAGAAATGCATAAGCATTTAAACATGTATACCATTTTTTAAAAACTCTGCTAAGCTGATGAATAAGTTTCCATGTGTTGAATGTAGCTACTTTTAAGTTAGCAAACTGTTAGTAAAAACTTCTAGACTTTTTTGAGAAACTGATAACCTCACAGCATTAAAACATAAATGTTAGTCATAGAACTTCAGTGGTCATATAACTATACACACACACATAGACACACACACCCCACCATGATCAGGAATACTAGACCAGGAAAACCAAACTAAACTAGAATGAAAATCCTATCCAACCTGGCCTTGAACACTTCCAGGGAAGGGGAATCCAAAGCTTCTCTGGGCAACCTGTTCTGGCACATCACCATCCTTACATTAATTTTTTTTTTAATAGAATCTAATCCAAGTCTACTACCCTCACTCAGTTTAAAACAGTCAAATGAAATTTTTCACCTCAGTAATGGAAGCTGATTCTTTCTTTCACTATCTAGATGAAAACCCAAATGTTGCCATCCTATTCTGGAATGCAACTTGATGACTTGTACCTTAGCTCCTGGTATCTGTTCTACTGCAATATGTCACAGTTCTGCTCCACAACTATTCAGTACCACCTGAAACAAAGCAAGCAATCCTGTTTGTCATAGGTATCTGCTGACTGTCCCCTCCTGCAAATCCAGTTGGAGTGACCAGCATCCCTCCTTCCTGCCCTACAGACCTCTCCTCAGAAGCAACAAATGAACTCATTTTGAGAACATTTATTCAGCTATTAATGTAGTTTTCAGTTTTATTTCTTCTTCGTTTTATGTCTCCTAGACCTAGCACAATTGGTTACTTTTCAATAGCCATATAATCATATAATCAAACTAAAATACTTCTTCCATAATATAACATAATTGCCTAACACATCATAGTAACATTAAGGTTAGAAAAAGCCTCTAAGATCATTGTGTCCAACCTTTAACCTAGCAGTAACATGTTCAGAGACAAAACTGTATTCCCTTGCTAATTCACATCTTATAAACAGTCTCTATTAATTTCCTTTGACATATGAACATGAAATATCTCAATTAGAATAACTTGGATTTTCTTTTCTTCTTCATCCTTTGGGATGATACATTATCTGATTCTTAATTTTATTAAGAAGGAATGAAATTTAATCTGGCTCAAGACTAAATTAGCTATTTTGTTTGACACTTTAAACTATGTCAAAGAGAAAAATGTTATACTATTTTAATTAAAAACTCTTTTGTAGTTTTAAAAAATAAGACAACAAATAAGGCACTTCTGAAATAAGTTGTATCATTTGGAAGATGTTGATGAAGTGTCTAAAAACTAAATCTTAAACTGAAAAAAATTCTCTTTGATTCAGGAGTCCTTCTAAAAAAAAATCAACCTTCATAATTGATTGAGTAGTCCATTCCTACTCCCTGATATCATCATTATTACCAGTTGGGAAAAAATCATATGCATTCTATTTCTGTATATTTAATACCAAAGAAAAATATTGGCAAAAATTAGTAGCTAGAAAACCACAGCAATGAATGCCTTACAGCTTAAAGATGCTTGAAACAAACTATGTATTTTATTGAAACAAAATCTGATGGCCAGCAAGCAGTAAGAATAGGATGTACTGAAGTCAGTGTTTTAACCAAATATATGTGGATCATGTATATAAAGAGTATTTGGTACCAGTATTACCATTCTCACATTTGCTTGCTACAGTCAGTAAATATATAATGAATTTATTTTTAAAATAAGGAAGTAAATGTTCAGAGTAAGCAAAATATTATTCCTGGGAGACTTCATGACTTCTCTGTTTTGACTTCATTCCTGAAGCTCATCCACATAAAAATAAATAAAGAAATTTCAGGTTTTGCAGTCTC
The DNA here is from genome assembly GCA_013396955.1 of Regulus satrapa. Lineage (NCBI taxonomy): Eukaryota > Metazoa > Chordata > Aves > Passeriformes > Regulidae > Regulus > Regulus satrapa. The sequence continues at coordinate 9,086 of VWZN01000693.1, read as the reverse complement.
CTTAATACTCATCCATAGTGGTCACATCTTGACATTTCATACTGGGAACAAGCCAGCTCTCTTACAGACAGTGAGGAACGACTGAAGAACAACTACTAAAAAATGGTCAGTTTTGGTTTTATAATGAAGAACTCTTGTATCAACAAAGCATGAACTAATTCAGACCAAAAAATAATACCTTAAAATAGTGTTGCTGTGAAAAAAGATTTTGCAGTGTCCCCAAGGACAGATAATTATTGCCCAGCAACTAATGACAAATTTTTAGAAAAACTCTCCAAAATGGTTATTCAATAGCATATGCTATTGAAGTGAATGTGATTTAACAAAAGACCTGAATGCTAACAATTCTCCTATGAATGCCTCTAAATGGATCAAAAGTGACAATGAGGCTCAGAGCAAGGGTGAAGAAGTCAGAGGTTCAGATGGTATTTTCATTAATCCTTCTATCAAGGGTCAAAGGATCAAACCAGGACAGATTCATCCTGCAGATGAAAGCAGTGTTGCACAGATGGTTCACCAGGAGGGCTTTAGTTTCCTTGACTTTGGGAAGATGGTCCATAGGTCATTGTTGGAGGGTGGTTTCTGTGGCATGAAAGGGGGTTTACACTTATTGCATGACAGTCACTAGGTTTACAGAAGGATCTCTTCAGCTGTGACTTACTGGCAAGGAGAAACTGCGACACTCTGGATAAAGTCCCTTAAAAGCAAGAATGAAAATATTATTCATAGAAGCATCATAAAAAGGAAGTAAGTTCAGTGAATGAGCTCACTGTTACACATTTGTGATTTCTGTGCACCAGCGAAAACAGACTGGGTAACAAGAAGATGTATAAGAAGTCATTTAAAATAAAAGCTGTGATTTAACTGACCTAACAGACATTTGCTAGGAAGAGTGATATAATCAGAAAGAATTATTTAGAAGATATCAATATGTGTGTCAAGAAGCAAGCAAGTTCCAGCTTTGGGAAAATACTGATGTTCTAATGGTTCTGGTAATGATCAAGGCAGAACATGTTAGCCCAACAGTCAACACATTCACATGAATGAAATACAGAATTTTTAAAAAGGCAAAAATATGAAGGCAATTATGAAAGAAAATATCTTAAATTATCAGAAAATTTAAATATTTTTAATATATACGTCTGGTGTGTTTTACTATTCCTGGTTCACAGGGAAGCATAATCATCTTGGGTTCATTAAGAAAATGTGGAAGTCATAAAGAGCACAGTAAACTGGAAAAGGCAGATCTGAGTAATTTAGAAAGTAAAAGAAGTGTCAGAAAATTTTAGTGCAGACATGTAACTTCAGTACTTCTTTCAGAGGAAAAAAAATATTGAACCAGTCAGATTCTTTGCCCACCTCATCAGAAATTGCCATTAAAAGTCAAAACCAAAATCAACCAAACCAAAACCAACCAACTGACCAAAAACCCCAACCAAAAATACCAATTAAAACAAACAATCAAACAAACATATTCAAAGAACTGGAAAAACAAAAGCAAATAAAAACGACCAAACTAGCCAAAAACCCCCCACCTCCATCTCATATAACACACTCATAGCAAGATTTCAAAACATGGATATGAAATTGCAAAAGGTAGATGAAAAAAATTCCTAGAAAGCTGTATCTTGACAGCAGCTTTTTCTCTGTCTTAATGAAGGGATTGACTAAAGCTGAAGGTATTCTGCTATGTAATATCATAGTTTTATTAATGATTTAGCTGAGGAAAATGTTTGATAAATTATTCTTTACTAAGAAATCTGGCAGGGGCTATGAAGTTTCTGAAGGGCAGGATTCAAACTTAAAATAATCCTTAATAACTGAAGAAAGAAAGAAAGAAGGATGCAAAAAACCAAGGAAGTTTTCGAAGGGTTCAGTAGTCAGTCAGCTGAAGAAAAGAATGATGCAAACCCTTCGGCACAGCAGTCCTACTGACATGTCTGGGAGCTAAAGTGAAATCATGAACTTTAGTCAATAAAATTGCAAAAAAGGGAAATAAAAATTAGAGATACATTAGGACCATAATTATAACTATGGAATTAATCCCTCACCTTCTTCACAACTGATCTGCTAGAACAGCTTTGTGGAGATCTGGTAATCAATTTGATCATGAGAAGGCAGCTTGTCCTTGTGGCCAGGAGAGCCAATGGAGTCCTGGGATGCATTAGGAGTAGCATGGCCAGCAGGTCAGGTGAGGTCACATCTGGAGTGTTGTGTTCAATTCTGGTCTCCACAGATCAGAAAAGACAAGGACCTACTGAAGAGGGTCCAGTGCAGTCCCCAGTGATGGTGGTGAGCCTGGAACCTCTCTGTCTTACAAGAGATTCTCTCTTGCGAGAGCTGGGCAAGTCTAGTCCACAGAAGAGAAAGCTGAGAAGGTCTCATAAATACATACAAATATCTCAAAGGCAGATGCCAAGAGGATGTTATGAGACTCTTTTCACCAGTGCCCAAAGACAGGACAAGGAGAAATGGCCATAAAATTAAGCTCAAGAACTTCCACATCAATGTGAAATAGAACTTTTTTTGTTCAGGGTGGCAGAACACCAGAACAGATTACCCAGAGTGGTCATGGAGTTTCCCTCTCTGGAGACATTCAAAACCCAAGCAGACTGATTCCTGTGTAACTTGCTGTCTTGGTGACCCTGACAAGGCCCACTAAATGATTTCCAGAAGTAATTTCCAACATTAACTATTCTGTTATGTGATTCTACCTCTGTGGGCACTACTGAAGCACAATGCAACATAATCAGTTTTAAGCAACAAAGATTCTCAGAATCACTTGGGCTGGAAAGGACCACTCAGGGTCATCTAGTCAAGCCTTCCAATCAAAGCAGGACTAGCTTCCAATCTAGGTCAGATTGTCAAAATTCCTGATCAGATGAGTTTTGAAATTCTCAATTCACAGCCTCTCAGAGTTCCTGTTTCTATGCTTTACCATTCTTACTCTAGATATGAAGTTAAAATTTCCATTGGTTCAATCTGTGACCTTTGGCTCTCTTCCCTTCACTATGCACCTAAGAAGAATTTGTCTTGTCTAAATAGTGTTAGATCATTGAAGACAGCAACCACTTCTGAAGTGCTCAGGACATGGAGCTCCTGAAGCGGGTCCAGCAGTAGACTGTGAAGGTGATTTCTGTGTGAATGGACTGGAGCATCTCTCTTAGAAGAAAAGGCTGAGGGGGCAGGGTTCATTCCATGTTGATAAGAGGTGACTGAGATGGGACCACATCAGTGTCTATGAGTGTCTTAAGGAAGGTGTCAAGGGGATAGATCCAGACTCTGCTTGGTAGTGTCAAGCAGACAGGCGGCAATGGGCAGAAACTGATGTACTGATATACAGAACTGATGTTCCACCTGAACATGAGGAAGAACTTTAGTGGGAAAGTGACTGAGCACTGGAATAGGTTGCCCAGAAGCTGTGAATTTTCCCTGTCTGGAGATATTAGAGAAAGGTCTGGACAATGTTGTGCAATGTGTTTTGGGCCTTGTTTGAGCAGATGACCCACTGTGGTTCCTTCCAATCTGACCCATTCTGTGATTCTGGGAACTATTTTCCTCCAGCCTTTTCTTATCTTGGTTAAACATATCCAGCTACCTCAGCCTCTTCATAGAAGTATGTGTGTATATTGGAATTTGGAGTGGGGTGGTGCGACGTGGAAGAAAAAATCCAAAACCAGATCTTAAAAGAAAAAAGGCAGAAAAGTCCAGAGGACATAAACTGAAAATAATCAAATGTCTAGAAAGCATGACCCATGGGGAAGGATTAAAAGAACTAGAATTGCCCTTCTCAAAAATAAAATTGGTAGGGGAATGTGGTAGCTGTGTTCAAGTATATTAGAAAAAGGTAGACAAAGGAAGAGGAGAATACCTTGTTCTCCGCTTCAATGGCAGTTAAAACAAGAGGCAATGCACTTCAATTGCATGAGGGAGAACAAAATTAGAATAGGAAAAATTTCCTAAGGATAGGGAAATTGAAGTACTAGAGCAGATTGGGGAGCTAGTCAAATATTCATCACTGGAGAGTTTTTTAAATGGATTTGTATGGTTTGTCTTGTCATGACAGAATGGACTAGTATTTAAGTCCTATCTTCTGTGCTTTTATGTACACAGCTGACTGAAAAACAGTTTTGCAGCCCAGGTATATGTCAGCTGAACAAGAATAAAGGATCTTTAGTCTGATAAAAAGCATTAATCAAAGCAAATGTGTGTTGGCTTCAAGGTAGGGACTAGAAATAATTTGAGGCAAAATGAATCATCAAGGTTTACTTTTGAGCTTTATAAAAAATACAGGACATTCATGATAAAGATCTCACTTCTATCATTCTGTCAGAATAGGCAGATACCATAGGAGGAGCAGCATCTGCTTCCTCAATGCATTGATGCTATCAAGATGAAGTGTATGTACAAAAGGGTACCATATATATATATATATATATTTGTGTGGGCATAATAGAGAGATGGAAGTACCTCAGTGGAAACAGAGACATTCAGAAGAGATGCCAAATCCATTCTGGAGAAAAAATATGTAGCTGGAATGCCACGGGCTCTGTAGAGGCGCCAAATATGATCCAAAGACACCAGAGAAGGGACTAGACTAGGGAACAATTAAAATTCATACGTGAAGATGTTAAAAAAGCAGATACTTTGGCACATCATCCCATCATGGTACCACACCCACCAATTCTGCCAAAGTAGGAATTTAACTTGCTGAGTTTCTATTAAAGCCATAGGAGGCTTTGATAGGCTAGTACTCCACTTGTCCATATGGCAGATGTGTAAGACTTTCACCTATCTACAGAGACAGTGCAAATAGCTGAGCCAGAAGGATTAACAAAATCAAAAATAAAGGTAAGGGAAGAGGAGAGGGAGTGGAAGAGAGTTGGAGAGAGAAAGAGAGAGAGAGAGAGAGAGAGATGATTAGACTAAAATGGCAATCCATATATCTGAATGTACTAAAAAATCCATTTCTTTCTGGCCACACCTGTAGGCTTAGAAGAAAATTTCTTGTGATGGCCATATCACTCCTGATAAAATGTATGTATTTGAGCAAACCCATACCTTCATTTATCCAAAATGAAGTCCAAACACATGTCAGGAACTGGTGCTGTGCTGGAGAGCTAAGTAATCTCCTGCCACAAGAGGAGTTATCCTTGTCCCCCATGCAATACCCATTGAGTGCTTTAGGCAACATATCAACGTATGTTGCAATGGTCTTCCAAATTCCCAGGAAAAATGTATGCTTTCTCAGAAAGGACTACTTAGCAATATATATATATATATTTTTTTTTTAATCAAATGCAGGCTGAAATATGCTTGGAGAGCTTTCAACACACATTTATGCATATGTTGGATAAGATTCAACACCTCTACTCTAACTGACACTCAGACGGCCTTCACTCAAACTGTGAGCCCTCAGAGACGTCCCCTACTCACTGATCATCACTGAGGGGACTCATCCCACTGTTCACACCATATCTCTGCCCTGTTCAAGCACAGTGCAGAGGTGAAGTTTCCAAAGTTTGCCAAACAAAACACCCACTAGGTAAGGCTCTGAATGTTTTCAAGCATTTTGTGTATCAGAGATATAGCACAGCAATAAACAGTCATTCAAATTTTTCTCATCACAGATCAAGATTAAGCAAATATTAACTTGGCTGTTGTTTTCATTTGTTAGGCAGTTTCAACTGAAGCTCCACAAAACAGGAAATTTCTTTTCCTTTTGTTGGAGTCCCTTGAGACAAAGCATTACAAGATTTTTTAAAATTTCTTCTTTCACAGGAAGAATAATATCAGAAGAATACATTAGTTCTGCTAAAGTAGAGATGATTTACTGATTTTGTTTTTAGATAGATATTTCTTGGTCCCCTACACTACCTTAAAAATCTGATATATTGCATTTAACATGAGTATTTTTATTAGAATGAGAGAGTGACATAAATAATCTATTTAAAATATATTCTAATAAACCATCATAATCTGTTACATCTCAGGTTAAGCTACTCAATATTCTACAGCATGAATATTGTGTCAACCATTGCTTTATTTTCTTATAAAAATATATTTGTATTTTCTCAAGTTTTGGGGAAAAGCAAATCACCTTACATGCTGACTGATGATCATGTTGTATCACATTGATACAGAATGTTTTTAAAGTGTTAGTGTATCCTTCAAGGCAAAAAGAAACCCATAATTCCCTGGTTCTCTCCCCTTCTAAATCTGGTAAACATGATTATTGCAATCCACTGAATCCTGTAATTCTTGCACATTAGTTTCCAATAGCTCTTACTCACCTGGATCTGAAATACGTCTGTTATTAGATTTCTAAATGAGAGTCTAAAATCATTCATTGAGTTTCAACTAAAAAAGATAAGCCTCTTTTTCCTTGTCTAGTTGCATTTCACAGATTTTAAAGGTGATTATGAGGGGCACAACGAAAAAAAAAGCTTTGGAATTTTTATGCATTTCCACTGATACACAAGAAAGGACAAAAAAAATGTGTAATTAGTATACTTGGTCCTCTTAAAACTTAAAATAATTATTCTTATAATTTAAATGCAAACATAAATTCAATTTTTTATAACTTGTTATAATTATGTTAAAATTGAAATTTAATTATTTAGCTTAAAATACTCATTAAACCATAGTGAGTTTTTACATTGTCCCCTAATTTTGACATGCTTGATGGAGGAGCCAAAGAAAAAGAAAGGTATAAATAAAAAAAATCTGAAAATCAAAATGGGGTAAACAAATTTATATATCTTTCCTGAATGACCAGAGTGAGATGAAAAGTGAAAAGCCATAGAGAGCAAGAAATAGACAAAAGTGGTATATGTAAGCAAAAATAGTTAAAATGATGAAACTACGCTGTGACTTCTGGTAGTGGAGCAGAACTTGGTTAGAAGTCAATCAGGCAGCCCTGCATTCAGAAGTTCCTGATCAAAGGAACAGGAGGCCATGCCAGTATACTTATTCTAGATATGGGCTGATGTGTGCACATCTGGAGGTTCATTCTCTTGGTTGAGTTACATTGCACCTCATTAATGGTGGTCTATCCTGTTTTATTGTGCTCAGAAAAACCCTTAAAAAAACCCCATGAAAGCATGATATTCATTTGCACAGGGGGAGAGAAGACAGAGGACATACAAATAGATACTTTTAAAAGAAATTTTAATTAGGCCATCTGTTCAATAAACATAATGGGAAGGATATGGATTTCAGAAAATAATGTGTACTTTTGATAAATAAAACCCTTGTCACTTTAACATTAAGCATCTGGAGAGCTAATCACTGAAATAAAATGTCCCAGTGATGTGTGTTAAATTAAAATAATTGATGGTAACCAGATATGCCTTTAGATATGTGCATGCCAAAATGATAAGATCTTTTACAGTGAAGGTGCCTTAAATGCCACACTTATTACATAACATTCAAAAAGATAAATGTTCTGTTTAAACAGGCATCGGGAAATATGGGGTTAGGTTCAGATCCTTGAATTTGACAATAATTAGTTAAGGTTTATGCCCAATGACTTTTGTTTCTGTTATAAAAGAAATATCAGTATCAGCAAAATGAAATATCTGGACGCTGTAAAGAGGTAGCTGGCAACATATCAGCTTTTCACACTGCAGGATTTCAGTGTGAAGTTCTAACTAACTAACAGCAGTGAAAAAATTGCCAGATTTTGATCATGCTTTTATTCCTGTATAAATTTTTAGCAATATTTGCTCCAGGTTTTCAATACCACAGGACATTTAAGCTCCAATTAAATTGTGTAAAATAAACTTTCAAAAGTTTTTAACAGGTTCATATATTTTGATGTTCATAGACCACGATTAGATCATGAAATCATTAAAGGGTTTTCTAAGACTGAGCATGTGCTTTCAGGAACTATTATGATAATTTCATTCCCAGTGAAGACCATGTAAGGTTTTTCGCTTTGTTTTGTATGAACTTGCAGTACCCAGAGTATGAGAACATGAACTCAAGATAGCTAAAACCAGTAAGAAAAAAAAAAAAAAAAAAGGAAAATATTGTATTTCCATTAAAAAAAAAAAAAAAAAAAAAAACNCCATAAAAAAAAAAAAAAAAAAAAAAAAAAAAAAAAACCAAAAAAAAAAAAAAAAAAAAAAAAAAAAAAAAAAAAAAAAAAACCACCAAAAAACTCCAAGCCAAGATTTCTTGAAACTTCTTATCTAAAGGGCCCTCATTGTAGGACCCCTTTTTGTTTTTTGGTGTGAGTGTGAGGACTAATCTGTTTCCAACAGTCAGTAAGATATTAACACATGGTTATGTAAATAATTTCATATGCTCATACCAGAGCATAATGGTAATATGCTCTGACTCGTGCTTCCCATTCATTATAGAAGATACATCTTAAATTGTAAAAAAAGATTTTAAAAGTTAACAAATAATTAAAGGAAGGAAAAAATTAGATTGCAAATTAGCCATTAGTTTTCTCTGACATTTCATCTGAATGGTTCAAATTATTGAATTATTTACCATTATTAACTCGTAAAAATTGAGTTATAAAGCATACCTAAAATGTGGAAACAGAAGACTGCTGAAAGTTTCTGGTATTGAGATTATATGCAGGCATCTTATTCAGGATTTGTTAATTCATCCTTTGCGCTATCATTTTCCAGACAGGTGAGGCATGTAACTTCTAGTGTAAGGAGATTTTCTGATTACACGGACTAAATTCAAAGCTAGTTTTAAGACCCACACCTAGCAAACAACCATTTCTCTTTCTTCTAAACAGACCATGAGAGGTTATCTTTTCAAAATGCAAAGACACCTGGAGAAGTGCTTTTCACTTGAATCTTTCTGATCAGTTTCACCTGAGA
>VWZN01000692.1:7061-24867 GCA_013396955.1 Regulus satrapa | reverse complement strand
GTGTGACCCAAGGGCAGGACCCACACGTGACCTTGTTGGCCCTCATCCCACGTATCCAGCCTTTCCAGGTCCTTCTGCTGGGCCTTCCTGCCTTCCAGCACATCAACACTCCCATCCAGCGTGGTGTCACCTACAGACTGACTGAGGGTGCCCCCAGTCCCTTCACACAGGTTGCTGGTGATGGGATGAGAGCAGGGTTGAGTGGTGGGGATGGGAGCACAGCAAGCGCGTTCCCAGCCACCCCTGGGGATGTTCCTTCCCCCAGTGACCCACAGCTGTTACAAGCTGTCCCTTTGCCACTTCAGTCAGACCATCCTGGCTGGGGTGTCAGAGGAAGGCTTAAAGATTTCTTGCTTGGTAGCAAGATACGTAGCACTATCTTATCTATAGGGTAAGGTAGCATTACTTTGGGGAAAAAGTTTGGGAAAGGGAATGGCCAGCAGGCAAAACTCACTGGTGATGATGGAATCACCAGAAAATCCCACTGCAGCTGCTCCAGTTCCAGGTACCACACACAGCAGGCTGGATGTATCTGGACATTCCCGATGCTCTCATCTGCAGAGATGTTCCCCACTGAGATTACAGGACCCATCCTGAGCTCCTGAGAGCAGTTTAGGGCTGGTTTCCCCTGCCCAAGGACCCTGAGGGTGAAGTCATCCCTGTAAGGTCTCTCCAGGGCCCACTGTGGTCAGACCCATTGCAGACCAGGTGCCAGCCTGGCTGCAGAGCTCAGGGTAGGGACAGCAGGCTCTGCCCCCCACAGTGGGGACAGGATCATCTCCTAATCCTTTAGGGATGGGGACTGCTTGGGAAAATGTCAGGAACAGCAGCGTGAAGAAGTGACCAAGCTTCCAGCAGCCTCGAGAGTGCATTGGATGCAGTTCCCCACTCATTTTCCTCTGGCCAACCCCTCCTTCAGGAACAAAGCTCAAGGCCTTCCTGAAGCCAGGGCTGGAGAGGAGAAGGCAGAGACACACTGCAGCAGCAAGTTCCATAGCTGCATCTTTGCAAGAAGATACTTTAAAATTTGTTTTAAGTTGCTCGTTAACATCCTGTCTTATTCTTCCCCTGGAAATAATGAGTGTTTTGTTCTCCAGGGGCTGTCTCCACACCCTTATGTCACTGTATCTTCTCTGTTCTCAGAATTTGTGGGCATAGCTCAAAACCTGTTCCACTTCCATGAACACCATTTACACTGGGGAAAGTGCTGTGAGATGTAAGTGGGGCTGCAGCTTATTTCAAATAATGACAAATAATTTTCAAGTGCACGGCTCTGCCACAAAGCCAAGCTCCTTGGAACGATGAAGTTCCTCCGCACACAGGAAATACTCCAGGGCTATGCCTGTGTGGAACTGGCCTCCCTGCTGGAGCAGCTGGCCAGGTCCCAGCCCTGCTGTGTGCCAGGGCTCTCTTCTGTGCTCCCCCTGTGCTCCAGCAACCCAAAGCCACTGAGCCTTGGATTTCAAATGAGGAGCTGGCATGTGCCCGTGACTGGTGGAGCTGGTGGCGCTGATGGGGTGGGTGGTGCACAGGCTGCTCTGCTTGGCCCACAAGCCCCTTCAATGGCCACAGCTCCCCCCTGATGGCCAAGATGGCCCCTTGATGGCTACAGTAGCCTGTCAGTGGCCACAGCATACACTCAGTGGCCCTGGTGCCACACAGAGCATGGCGTTTGGTGGCACTGTTGTGACACCGAGTCCACAGACTCACCTTTTTCTCCAAATGCGTCTGAGCCAAGCCCTGTGTCTTGCTCTGTGCCCAGGGGCTCTTATCTATGCTCTCCACCATTTGGAGAAGAGTCTGTCCAGGCTCTTCTTGCTCCTGCTCATCACCTCCCCGCGTGTGGCTGCGTTTCACCTGCTGCCCGTGGCACAGCTGGACGTGCTGCATGCTCAGTGCATCCCTGAGCACGACCAGTGTCCTCAGGGCTCGCCCTTGGCTCTGGCCAGCACTTGTCAGGGGGCTAGAGATCACTGTCCTGCTCCCAACCCTGACACCTTTGCAACCCCTCCAAGTGCAGCTTCTCTGCCTCCCCCAAGAGGCACTAAGAGGGGTCGGAAATAGAGCTGGGGGGAAATCCACCATTCATGAGCTCCCTAGGAAGGAAAATTAAGAGAGGAAATAGCTTGGTGAGCAAATATACCATGAGGACTGTGTTAAACAGCAGGGTAAGGTGGAGGGCAGATGAATGAGAGGGGCAGGAGGGCCCCACTGCTCAAGGCATGGGGCTGGAACACACTGCCTCCAAGGCAGGCACAGTGGGAGGAGACTCCTGCTTGCCTCCTGGGATATGGTGGTGGGAAGGACTGGAAAGGGACTGGAGGGCCTCAAGGACCTCCTGATTTTGGATAAGGGGGGGGAGGATGGTGTCTCAGCCCTGGCTGTGCTCCCTGGTGCTGGCCTGGCGGTGGGCAGCCAGCTTGCAGCACTGCAGATGTATTTTTTCCTTAATTTTGGTTTCTCAGCCATTTTACCAAGGAAGTAATTCGGGAGGATGCACAAGAGGGTTAAACCCAGCTGAGAGCATTGCTGCTGCACCATCCACAGCTGCACACAGCAGCTTTCTGCTATTTTAGTCCAGTTACAGCCATCACTGTAAGCTCTCTGTGCAGATACAGTTCATATCTCCACTGGTAGCAGTCAATCAAAGTAACAAAATGCTTATTTTCTTGCTCCCTGTCCCAGCTGTAGGAACATAACTGCCGGGAAAACACTGAAACCCTGAAGCTTGGTCCCTTCCTTAACTCTTCTTCTTTGGGGAGAAATTGTTCCTCCTGAGGGTGGTGAGATTTCCCAGAGCAGCAGTGGCTGCCCTTGGATCCCTGGCAGTGTCCAAGGCCAGGCTGGACAGGGCTTGGAGCGACCTGGGGTGGTGGAAGATGTCCCTTCCATGGCAGGGGGTGGGACTGGATGCATTTAAGGTTCCTTACAACCCAATAATTCTATGATTCTCTTGGCTACTGGTGTGTGGGTCCATAAGGAACTCCCATTCTCTAATGAAAAGGGAATGCAATGCTCCTATTCTTCACAGGGACTTGCTGCCTTGACAGCCAGGATTTAATATCTTCTCTAGACCTCTCAGAACTTGTTCCTGGGCTTTTCTTGCCAGGGAGCTGCTGCTCAGGGAAGGCTGAGGCAGTTGCCTGGGTTGTGGTTGTGCAGGTGGCCACACAGGGGTGCTAGAGACTGTGCANTCCATCCATCCATCCCTCCATCCATCCATTTTCCATCCGTCCGTCTGTCCCACAACCCGTCCCTCTGCCCGGTACCAAACTGCCCCAGCCCGTGCTCTCCTGCTGCTGCAGTCCAACAGGCTGTCCTTTCAGGAATGTGGTCTGGCATCCTGGCCTCTGCCCCCCCTGCACGTCTGGCCAGCTGATCTGAAGCTGAAGACCCCGCTGGATCTGCAGGATTGCAGCACTGCTGGAAATGTCGCGAGGGGCTGCTGCGAGACTGACTTCAGTGCAGAGCAGGACATGGATGCACAGAATCGCTGAATGGCTGTGGCTGGGAGGGACCAAAAAGCCCATCCCATTCCATCCCCTGCCACAGGAAAGGGCACCTCCCACCATCCCAGGCTGCTCCAGCCCCAGTGTCCAGCCTGGCCTGGGGCACTGCCAGGGATCCAGGGGCAGCCACAGCTGCCCCGTGAAACCTGTGCCAGCCTCACAGAGAACCTCACCAACCTCTCAGAAAAGAATTTCCTCTTAATAGCTAATCTAAATATCACATCCTTCAGTTTAAAACCTTTCACGCTTGCCTATCACTATCTTCCCATGTAAAAAAATCTCTCTCCATATTTTTTATCACTTCTCTTTAAGTACTAGAATATCATACAAAGCCAATGCAAGTCAGCCCTTCAATAATCTAGCAATAAAAAAAGAATAATGATGGATGCTACCTAGCCAAGCCCTGTCCCTTTGGAGTAATACCTTCTTCTTGTGTTGTCAGGAGGTAGTAAGTATTTGTGGACAAAAGGAACCATACAGGGCTCAGAGCAATTCATAATGAGAAACCCCTGGTTTTGAGGGAATTCTCATCCTCCTCAAACCCTGATCTTCAGGGAGAACTGAGAAAGACCAGACATGTGTAGAAGTGGCACTCAGGGACATGGTTTACTGGTGGTCTTGGCAGTGGGGGAATGGTAGAACCCAATGCTTTTAAAGGTCTTTTCCAACCTAAATATCTCTATAATTCAGTAGACCTGTGTGCTGCGTGTTGTATGTGTGCTGCATCCTGGTAGATGCTCCTTATTTGAAGATCTTGCTGGATACTCCTTGGGCTCTGCTCTTTTGCCATCCTCTCTGCTTCATTTCCTTAGAGGGAGATGACATTTCCTGGACCAAGTTATAAAAATATACCAAATTTAATGAGCATTTCAGATGCCCAGATGCTGCTGCAGTGCGTGTGTAGCTGGCCAAGAGTGTGCTTGAGCACCAGCATGGCATCACAAAGGCAGGGAAGAGTCTGCTGAAGGAGCTCAGGAGAGGGGCAGAACAACAGTAACAGCTGGATGAACAAGGAAGGCTCGCTGGGAGGCAAAGACAGAGGTGTTTTTATAAGCTAAGTGTGCCTCCATAAATCACAGAACTCCTGCCAGTACCTTGACCTCCTGTGTTAATGACAAGGCAGGATCTGCAGGCAATTAAACAAGGAGCCAGACTGAAGCACTGCCAAATCTCCCAAATTTATCATAAAGCCACATAACAACGTTACTCAGGGCCGTGCTCCAGGGGTTTAGAGCATTGCATTTCCTCTTCATTATAGAAACAACCTCCTCACTCCCAAAACAGTTAAGTTTCTGGCCTCCCCAAAAGGCGGGGGAGAAGAGGAGCAGAGAAACCTGGAAAATAGGAACCAAGTTTAACCTCACTGTTAAAATAAAAATTAAAAAAAAAAAAAAAAGCCCTTAAAGGAAAAGAGACTGGGAAGAGTCAGGGAGGAAGGATGGGGGGGAAGCTGACTCATGGTATTTGAATGCTCAGGGTTGGCAGCACGGCCTGTGGCATTTTTGTTCCAGTCCAGCTCATGAAATCCTGGAAGTTTTGCAAGATACTGTTAGATGATTTCTAGACCAAAACTGTTCTTCAGTTCAGACAGTCCATGCAACCCTGCTCCATCTGCACTGTGTGACATTGATTTTTCCAGCTCTGTTCAGGAACGGAATGGAAGGATAACACCAGACCACCATCCCTGCCACTGCCCTTACCCTACAGCCAGCACTGGAAACCCAGAGCTACGCTGGAGCAGGGTTATGGCACTGATCCTGAACATCTCCTGCTCCCAAGGCCATGTAGTAATTTCAGGTACAATCTAACTTGAGGACAATTCCACAGAAAGCTTCTGCAACCCCTCCTAGCACTTAACGTGGCACTTTAATAACAGTTAAATTATTTGCATGACGGAGGAAAGCCTGTGGGTTTCACAGAGCAGGTGTGCCCCTCTGCCTGGGTCTCCCACTGGAGGAGGCAGGAGCAAGGTGCAGACAACCCACCAGGGGTGTGCCCCTCCAACCCTCAGGCACTCAGCTCACATGCAAAACCTCAGAACAAGGCTATGACTGTGCCAGGAGCAGACCTTGGGCACCAGGTCTGGAGATCTCTACACCGTCAGGCTGGGGCAGTGCAGCACAGCCACGAGCTGAGACCATCAGCAGGAGGTGGGAGCAGGATGAGCTGGGAACAAAGGAGGAATTACTGATTTCAGGCTGCTATCTGCATAGGGTATGGCTCAGAGCTGGACAATTGGATCTGGAGATGCAGGTCCCCCAGCACTGCTGTCTGAGTCGTTTTGCTGACCCAAGGAAGCTAAAAATAGAGGCAAGTTAGATAAAACATCGCCCTCTCTCCTGACAAACCACATTAGTAGCCAAGTGTGGCCTCAGAGAACCAGATTAGCGTGGCACAGCTGGATCCTCCGCAGCCTGCCCGATGCTCGTCCTGCGGCCAAGGGACTCCACGACACTGCTCTGCCTTACCCCCATCCCAGGAACCTCCCCTGACAGCCTTCCCCTTGCTGAGACACAGAAAAGGGCTTTCTTTCCTACCTGCTGCTTTGTTTGTCTCTAAGGCATAAGGGTACCTTAGGGATTCCTAGCTCTTCACCATCTTGAAATGTACCTAATTGCTTTAGAGGGGGAGTTGGGCAGAAGATGGAGTTTCTTTAAGAAAATAAATTTAACCCCTGCCCTATTTTCTGCCTCACCATGGATGAATGATCCTAGGAAAACACATCACCAGGATGTTCCCAGCATCCTTCCCAACCCCACATTTATCAGGGTTAAGTGACACCCCAGCACAGCTCTTGGTCACTGAGCCTAGAAAGTACAGACAACTAATTTATGGCAATTTGTCCCTTTTTGCCCCAGACGTTGTCCTTCACTCCTGGGGGAGCGTAGGGCTCTTCACTGCCTGGCTGCAGGAATGGGCTGGATGCTCCAACCTTAAGGGGCTCCCGAGCCATACCAAAAAACAACAAGAAAACCTCCTCATGCTGTTTTTTCCAGGCTCATAAACTGGCCTCTGTGTGAGCACTGTCCTCAGCCAGAGCCTCCAGCCTCATTCCTTGCTCTCTCAAATTATGCACCTCTTCTTTATTCCTCACTCTTTCTGCTCCTCCTGGGTCTCCTCCAGTCCAGGGCTGCAATTACAAGTCCAGATCTCATCCGTTTCCCATGGAGAGAGTCGCAGAGTCACTGCTGCCAGAGGGGGGATTTCAAACCTTCTTCTGTGATGTGTCTCACCTCCAGTCCTTGGCCTTGCCTAAACTTTCCCAGCCCTTTCTTGTGGCTAGGAAGAGAGCTCTTCTTAGGATGCATCATCAAGGGACTTGGGTAAATCTGGAATGCAGGTGCTGTTTCCAGCAATGTATGTTTCCCTGGAGCATTTGGCTGTCTCCTAATGGGAAAATTGTCTGCTAGGATGAATCCAAGAGCCCAAAGCTCTGAGCTCTTTGAAAAACATTACGCCTGAGTCTACCGTTCAAGGTAGGTAATCAGCGCGGTTTGTGTTTGGGGTTTTTTTGGGTAGAAAAATAACCAGAGGTGCAAAGATCCTCAAGTACACAGCACACCCGCGCACAATTTTAGTTATCTCCCAGGCTTCTTGCTCCTGCCGTGCTTTCCCATTTCCTCCTGTCGCAGCACAGGAATGCTGCACGCAGCTGGAATACAGCTCGATGAAAGATGCTGTGGATAATATCCTCGCGCTGCACACCAGCACTCGCCAATGTGACCTTGGTTAAAATTGGAAGCCATCCCAGATCTTTCCCCTTCACTAATATATTTAGAAGCCTGTGCTGAGCCTGGCAGAGCAGCACTAACCTGCGCACTCACGGGGTGTCAGGATAAATGTGCCGTGATAGATAGCTTAGGAATTGCAAGGCTACAGCAGAGCAGCAGGCGTGGGATTGGGCTGGGCGTGGGGATCCAGGAGTCATCATCTGGACCTTGGGCAAAGGCTCACGCAGGGACAAATGATAAACTGCCCATCCTTGCTGCCCAGGGATGTGTGTGCTGGCTTTGAGGGAGTCTAATGCACCTCCAGGCTGCTGGGCCTGGCTCAAAGACACCTTTCAGAGCTGTACATGGGGCTTGAGGTTTTGGAGCCTTGTGGAGATGAATGCCAGGATTAGCCTCTGGTGCACTTCCCAAATCTTTTTTGCCACTAGAGTGAAATACCTTGGTGGGAGATTATTTCTCTTTCAGGAACATAAGAGCTGGGAGCAGCAAGCAGAGAGCTTGCAGGGGCAAGTCTTCCCACCCTGGCTATTCTGGAAGTGCCTGATAATGGTTATGAGTTATAACACTTCAGATTATCGGGGCTCAAGGGAAACCTTCAGGTGACGGACACAAGGACTGTCACCACCTCCTAGGCAGGACAGATAAATCTGTGTATCACCTTCCTAAGCCCTGTCCAGGGAAATGCCATCAGAAGAGAGAATAGCTCCTCTCACCTAGTTCTGCAGCACTTCCTAGTGCAATCACCAGGTAAACAGGAACACACGGGAATGATAGACAGATATACCCTGAGCAACCTGGCCTAGTGGAAGGTGTCCCAGCTCAGGGCAGGCGGGTTATACTAGCTGACCTGTAAAGATCCCTTCTGACCCAAACCATTCCAGGATTCTCTGACAATGAAAACAAGGAAGCTGAGAGCACCCCCATGGCTAACTGGAGAAGCTTAATGGCATCCTACCCCAGCTGAGTAACTCTCCTCACATGTGATCTAAGCACACAGGAAGCACCAGGTATTTCAACCTATTAACTAGTGATCACTAACAAAAGGGATATAGGCGTAGAGCATAGACACAGAAACCACGGCTCTGCTGGCCATTGTGAACACAGTGGTAAATTCTTTTGCCTCTCAGAGTTCATGGAATTATCAAATGTTTTGGGTGGGGAGAGACATTTAAAGATCAACTAGTCCAACCCTCCTGCAATAAGCAGCAGCCTCTTCCACTAGACCAGGTTGCTCCAAGACCTATCCAACCTGGCCCTGATGTGCAAGCTTAAAATCACTCGTAGTGCTGTCTCCTTGCAGAGCTTCACTGATGCCTGCAAAGAACTCTACCTGTAGGCATGTTAAGTTATGGAAAAGCCTGGAAGACTCCTCCATGAACAAGGTCTAGCTAAGTGATTCGGCATGACTGAGATAAACTCATTTCTAGGCCGTAGGAGGCAGGTTCACAAACAGCTTTTTGTGCATAGTTATTCACTGGGGACTACTGCACCATGCTGGTTGGCGTTCTATCTGCTGTGCTCACTCATGCTGTGTGTAACAGCATGGAGCATCCCCTTGGTGTTGGTCAAATGATGGAATTCAGGGGCAAGGCAGATTTCACAGCCTCGAAGCACCTCAAAGCTCAAGGTGTTCAGTGTCCATGCTGTTTTTGTCCCTTGTGCCTCCTCACAGCAGCACAGTCTCCAAACCCAGACTCCTTCACATGCTATTAGCCTGTTCCTGGCTGGTTTGGACCAGCCACCAAGCCCTCTCAGGCACCTGGAAATCAGTACCCCTGCTCACCAGGTTGCTGCTACCCAGTAGCTGGTTTTAGTTGGTCTTCTTGCATCTTATCATCAGCTTCTAACAAAGAACTCACAGAGCTTCTTGCCCACACAGGGCAGATCTGTGTCTGAGCTCTGCTTGCACTGCGGCAATGCTACATCCAGCTGCAGTGAAGCAGGTCTGAGACACTGACACTGGTGATAATTTGCTTTGCAGTGACTCATTAATGAAGAGAAAAGTGCTCAGAGGTGACAAAGTTCCTATTAAGCAGCATTAGGCCTGTTTAGTTAGGTTTCAGAGATAATTGCTATAGTGACACATTCACATTTCTAAAGTGCAAAAACAATAGTTACTTTTTGCAAATGTTAAGACATTTCTCCTGGAAAAGACAAGGGAGAAAGGAATGAATATCAGCTCAAGGAAATGCAGACACATGCATCACTGAAGAGAAAAATGAAGATTTTTAGCTTGGAGCACATTTAAAAATAGAAAGAAGAGGAAAACATCCAGAGATCTTCTCTGTATGAGGTTGTGTTCCTGCTGGAAGAAAGGGCTGTCTGCAGCAGTCAGCCCTACTTGGGAGTGGTTTGGTACCTCTGCTGCAGAGATAACTCTCCTGAGGATGTTATCAGGTGTTGCAAACTCCAGGGTCTCAGCTGCCAGGCCAGGCACCCTGTGAATGCCTGGTACTGACCTTGAAGGACCTTTTTAGGGCAGTCTAAACTGATGGGAGGGTTTGCTGCTGCAGTCCCACCCTTGGCCACACGCCAGTCAGAGATGAGATGTCAAGCAGTGAGTCAGAAGCTAAATTGGTACTCTTAAAGAAAAAAAAAAAAATCACTTAAACATCACAGAATCACAGAATGGGTTGTGTTGGAAGGGCCTTAAAGACCATCTATGTAGTTCCAACCCCCTGCCATGGGCAGGGGCACCTCCCACTATCCCAGTTTGCTCCAAGCCCAGTCCAGCCTGGCCTGGGACACTGCCAGGGATCCAGGGACAGCCACAGCTGCTCTGGGCCTCTGTGCCAGGGCCTCACCACTCTCACAGCCAATAACTCCTTCTCAATTTCCCATCTGTGCCTGCCCTCTGGCAGTGGGAAGCCACTCCCTGTGTCCTGACCCTCCAGGCCCTTGTCCCAACTCCCTCTGCAGCTCTCTCTGAGTCCCGTTACGCACGGGGAACTCATTAAAATGTCTCTCTTTATGCTAAGCCAATCTACCAGACACTAAAGGTACCTGCCTCTACCCACCTCCTACCCTACAACATCTCATGCACCTCCTGGCTTCAGGTGATCCAGCTATTTCCCTGGTCTGAAGAAGGCTTTTGGCCCCTGAGAGCTTGTCTAGTTTTTCTGACTCTACCAGTTGGCCTAATAAAAGATATCATCTCTCGACAGACACACACCACTGACTTCAAGGAGACCTTGCATGTAGCTGGATCTGCCCAAGATAACCTGTCACTCCTCCTGCTTTGTGCTTATCTGTGGGAACAGGGTGTGTGCAGCAGGAGCCTCGCCTGGGTCTCTGTGTTTCCCTCCCTCTTCTGCACCTGAATGAGCTTATTGTTTGTGCCTCTTTGTCTGTTGGAGGGGAGGAAGGAGGCCTGAAATGAATTGGGTCAAACAAGTTTTTCAGCTGTGTGCAGGTTAGGAGAGGCCACAAGAAAAGAACCACAGCCCTTTGAAGTCAGGCTGCTCCTTTTCTTTTTCATGGGCTGTTTTTTAATTCTGACAGTGAGTGATACTTTCTCAGATGTAGATCAATTCACTGAACACAAGAACAAAGGCTCTATAAACACACCACTATCTAAGGGCTAGCATTGCAGTGACATACCATTGATGGAAGGCAGGAGGCAGCTCCAGCTAAATCAAGTCTACAGTAAGGGTAAACCTTTCCTCCAGAGCTTTTCCACTCTAAAAAACACAGGCACTGGGCAGGAATGAGGGTATCCCCTCTTCATTCCTATCTGCCTTTAACAGGTACTGGTAACTAGGAAGAAAATGAATTAATTAATTCGTTCATTCATTTAGTGTCCCAGCCAAGCTAGGTTGGTGAAATGCCTTTTCCTCCCTAGACATCAGCTTTGCCATTCAGGAATCCCTGAGCTCCTTCCTACGGGACAGAGCTGCACCCACACCTCACCTCATCACTGCCAGCTGGAGCTCTGCACCTGAGGCTGCTGCTCAAGAGGACAGGGACAATGCCAGCCCTGCCAGAGGCAGTGCAGCCAAATTGTGACAGGGAAAGGCAGCCACCACCACTGAAGACTCTCTGCCTGAACCCATGTGGCCGTGGAGGTGTTGTCCCAGGAAACTCCCTGCTTCCTTGCTTTCCTGACTTGTGGGGATAATCTGCTGGGAGCTTACTAACGGAAACGAGTGTTTTCCTTTTAGCTTTATCACTTGTACTTAGATGCCAAGGTAGCAAGTACTTTCAAAATGCTTGGCCATGTTGATGACATTCAACCCACTGAAAGATTTAAGGGCCGGAGGTCTGTAACTGAGATATGTGTTCTTCAGGCTTCATTGCTCCCTGGGCAGTGACATGAAGGAGGCCACTGTTGATCCAGAAATTCCACAGTCATCGCTCCTCATTAGTCTTGGTTTAACTTCTGGTTTCCTTTGTGTACAAAGAAGGCCCTTGGGCAGTGGAGCGGTGGCAGTTTTCTTTTTAACTAAACTGTCCTAAGAGCAGGGACTTGGTCTTCTCCCTCCAGATTAATGCCTAGGCAATGAGCTGCAAACTCACATGCTCTCCCTGTCTCTCTCTCCCCGCCAGTTAATTATTTTATACAAAACAGAGAAAGAAGCTGAGCAAGCCCCGCTCCAGAATAACTTGCCAGGTGGCTCATCTCCTCAAAGCTGGGAAGGGGTCTTCAAGGTCTCCTCGGGCACTTCCAGACTGGTGTGCTGACCCATGGGTTCATGAGTAAAAGAGGCACAGCTTCTCCATGGAACTGTTTTGCAACAAAGAGTGAGCTTGTGCACGAATCTGCAGGAGGTGGTGCAGCACAGAGTCCTTGGAGGACAAGTGCACTTCCTTGCTCCCTGTGGTCTCACCATCCCCATGATGCCCTCATCTCCTCCTAGACAGCTAAGGTGGTCACACTGCTCAGGCCACAACGATTTGATCAGCTAAGCATACACCCAGACCTGCACTCAGGATTAGATTTACCCACTGTGTTTGCTGTGAACTCTCAAGCTCAGACGAAGATGGCATTAGGCTGGTCTCTGAAACTCCCCTGTGGTGCGGTCCAGCTGTGACCACAAAGATCTTGGGATTCCACTTGGGACTGAGGGTCTCCTACAAACATGGAGCACAAAGCTGAGCTCTCCTCTAAAGCACTTGCATCTATGCAAATGAGGCTCTGCACTCATATCTTGACACAGGCTGGAGAGCTGGCATCACAAAACTCAGATTTCTTCCAAACTGCCGCTGGGCCTCCCTATGGACATGTTGGAAATGCCAGGACACTTCCGTGGGGTTTTTAAAGAGCCTTTCTGGGATGAATAACAGAACCTGCAGAAAGGTTAGCATTAAAATAGCTGTGGAGCAAGAGCATCTGTGGGGGACGCGTAGCCAGGGGTTCAGTGTCACCGATTCTGCGCAGCTGTCCTACGGCTAATGCAAAACTCTGTATTCTGAAAAGGTCAAAAAGGTAATTAAAGATACAAAAGACCAGCCTTTCCCAGTATTGAAGCAGATGCTCAGCCAAAACATTTGCCTGTAAGATTGTATTTCCTTAAGGTTTATTAACCATTAAGTGTTTTTAGGGACGGGATCATAAAGATAATGAACTGAACGACAAGTAGAGTCAGGATTCCTTTGCAAATTATTCCTGTTGGGTTAGACAAATGTTTGAAAAGCAAACCGCTTTGCTGTGATTTTTCAAGAACAGGAGACCCTGAGCTCATCCCTGGCAGCTCTCCTCTCCTTTAACTTGCTGGTGAAGACAGGCAACCTGCTAGGTTGAGGGGAAGGTGAGCAAAGCAGGCGCGCTGAAGCGGCAGCAGGACACTTCAAAGCAAGGACTGACTCCCTTTCAGCAATGCCAGCTTAAAGAATTGCCTCTCTCCCCACCCTGACCGCTCACTGCATCACCCTTCCAATTGTCCAACTGTCCTAAGCAGACCACTGAACTGATCCAGGGGAAAAATAAAGAGTGAAGGGGCTTGGGGAGGGGGGGAGAGTGGAGCAGGCAGTCTGGTGCCAAGAACAGTTTCAATCAAATTAAGTAAATTTTCAAACGCAGTTGTGTTAGAAAACATTATTTTCAATCTTGTTTTGCTATGAGAATTTTTTTTTCTAGGATATTTACTAGTAATTATCAAACATGCTGATTTCCACGTAATTTTGTTTTAGTACGTTTTGGCTAGTAGGTGGTATGCCATCTAAGTGGAAATCATGGAATATCCATCACCAGAGATGAGTAACAAGAAATAGGAATAATGGGGAAAAAAAATCTCAGCAAAGCTTGTCAGGGGTATAGGGAATNCAGCTCTGGCTTGTGATGACTCTGGGATGGAAACACAAATTTAGGTCAACATATAAATGAGTACCCACTTTTCAGGATTGTAAAACATAAATGTTTTGCGTTATGGAACAATGGAAGTTGCACATGCATTTACCCATTTGTCCCAAATCACAGAATTTAGTGGAATACAGTGGACAAATGGGTTATTAATGAGTTTATTCAAACTTATACTCAAGTACCCAGGAGACCCATGTCCCAGGGAGCAGTAAGGGACCACCCTGTTTTGAAGGATGAGAGAGTCAAACAGCACGGACATGGGCTGCTCCTGGCCAAAGCTTTCAGGGATGAAGCCTAAATGTGTCAGATAAATAGAAAAGGAAACACCCCTTTGTTTTAAAAACAACTTAAATGAAGAAAGCCTTGTTGTCTGTGACCCAATTGACAGATGTATGTAGAAACCATGAACAAGATTTTTACATCTAGTGGATTTTCACATCTCATTTTTTTTTTATCCCTGGAGGATTAATACACACTGTGTTTCTTAACTAAAACCCAATTTGTTGTTTGTTTCAACGGCCAATTCTCTCCAGAGCCTTGGATGAAGAAATCATTGAGCTGAGCTAGGCAAGCAAATGGAAATGAAATAAATAGTCTCCCTGCATCTGTGAAAAAGTTGGCTTCTGTCAAAAGGTGCAGCAGTTGCTCAATAAACCAGCACTTCACCTTGACTGTGACTGCTCCATGGCTCTGGTAACATTTGCAAATTCAGTAATTAAGGAAATTTAGTAGAGTGTAATAAGCCTAGGACTTTCAAGAAGCTGTTACCCTTTATTTTTAAAGGTGTACGTAATTTAAATACAAAAATCGGCTCTAGGTAAAAACCATTAAAAAACATAATCTTTGGTTTCCATCCTACTGCATCTCAAGCAGGAAATGGGGATTTTGTTTCTGTGTGCATGGAAGGCTGAAGTCCAAGGTGGGGAAATGAAGCTTGTTCTGCTCCCTGACATAGATTTTGGGGACATCTCTCCTGGAGACCCATGGAACCCCTCTGGGAACATCCCCACCACTCTCCCATGAAAACCTGTCTGAACAGAGCACCTGAGAAAGTTACTGTTGAGCTGAGCAGCAGAAATGGCCCATCCTGGGACAACCAGAGTTGAATGAACACCAAGAGGTGCATGAACACCAAGGGCTCACTTAGGTGCCTAAAGGTTGGTCTCCGATGCCATGTGAGATGCTTTACGTACTGAGACAAAGACTGGTGGGCATGGTACAGGACTCAGAGGAGACTTGTCATGGAGTGGTGGCTGAAGGCAAGGCCAGAGATGGCCTCAAACATCTCAGTGAACAGAAAAGATCCTCTTCTAGGCAACACAGAGATCTGAGCTACAGCCACGCTCCTCTCCAGGGAGGATGGGAACCATGTGGGTCATGGGACTCCAGTTGCTGTGCCTGTTCCAATCCCCTTGCAGGGCAAACAGTCCTGAAACCTGAAGGTTTCCAGAGCAAAGAAGCTGTGTGGAGCCCATGGAGAAGCCTTCCATTAGGGCCTCCATTAGGATCTCCTGACTAGACCAGGCTGTGCCTGGCTCCTGCCTCACCCACCACCCAGACCCAGGGGCAGGGCTGCATCCAGGGCAGCAGGGGCTGGGCAGGGAGTAGGGGTGGTGCTCTTTGTTCTCTGATTGTTCCCAGATACTGCGTGAGGCATTAAAATACTTGGCAGGGTGGGGAATGTGCGCTCGTGTACGCAAAGCTCAGAGCACTGAGACAGGAGTCATCCTAACCTCTGCCTTCCTCTCCTTCCCTTCCCTGGAGAGGCCATTCCATCAACTCAGGCTAAAATTAAAGCATATTAAAATGCTTTGAATCATAAAAGCAAGTTAAAGCTTTGGGCCCCTCTTGCTTCTCAATCCCCTTCTCATTGTACCTGCTAATGGCAGCTTATGCTACACCCAGGGAAGGCCAGTAACAAGCCCATCTGAGGAGCTGGCACCCAACCCTTTGTGTGGATGAGCTTAAGAGGGACTCCTGGCAGAGCTGTGCTAAGCTCTTTTTCTCCTGGAGGCAAAACCATCCTTCCCAAAGTACACTGCAGCCCATTTATCCTGGCCCAGAGCCTGGGAACAAGAGACTATTGCTAAACTCAGACAGCCTCTTGAACTAGGGATGCTGCTCCGTGCCATTTCCCCCAGAGGCAGGTTGTGTCAGCGCCTTCATTCTTAACAACCTTCCCTCCACTGGATGGCAAAAGTGTGTTTTTGGCATCTGGATGGCAGTGTTATAAAGCAAGACAATCTCCTTGCCAGGACCAGGGAGTCAGATGCTATCTGCACCCGAGTCCACGGGGCACGCTGTAGGGCTGTGTCCAGACACCCGGTGCAAGCTTCAGATGTCAGAGGCAGGATGCCGGGAGGAGCAGCCCTGAGCTCCAGTCAGTTCGCCCCAAGTCTCTGCAATGCCATGCTGCTGGATGGAAAATGCTCCCATGGACATCCCGGATCAGTCAGTAAATCTCCATCACGTATCAAATTAAAGTACCCCAGACATGCTCCTGAGGCGCTGCTGCTTTCCCTCAGAAATTGCCTTTGGGATGACAGTGCGGCAACCAAATTCTTAACAAGAAACTCCCTGCATGGGAAGGTTACTCACTCAGGAGGCGACCAAATATTGGGAGCACAGGATCTTAGAATAATTAAATGCTTTGGTTGGGAAGGGTTAAGCTCACTCTTTTTAAAGATTCCTCCCATGGGCAGGGCCCCCTCCCAGCATCCCAGGCTGCTCCAGCCCCAGTGTCCAGCCTGGCCTGGGGCACTGCCAGGGATCCAGGGGCAGCCCCAGCTGCTCTGGGCACCCTGGGCCAGGGCCTGCCCACCCTCCCAGCCAGCAATTCCCCATGGCCAAGATGCCATCTGTGCCTGCCCTCTGGCCCTGGGAGCCATTCCCTGGGTGCTGTCCCTGCGGGCCTTGTCCCCAGTCCCTGCCCAGCTCTCCTGGAGCCCCTGCAGGCCCTGCCAGGGGCTCGCAGCTCTCCCTGGAGCCTTCTCTTGTGCAGCTGAGCACCCCCAGCTCTGCCAGGCTGGCTCCAGAGCACAGGGGCTCCAGCCCTGCCAGCAGCTCCGGGCCTCCTCTGCTCTGGCTCCAGCAGCTCCACGCCTTCCTTGTGCTGTTGGCCCCAGGGCTGGGGCAGCTCTGCAGGTGGGCTCTCACCTGGGCACAGGGGCAAAATCACTTTCCTTGACCTGCATGAATCTGTTCTTCCTTTCTCTGCCACCAAGGGAAGCATTTCTGGAGGAGCAAGGAGAGGGTGCCTGGTCTAACTCTCAAAGGAGTTTCTTCATTATTATTTTTTTCTAGGCCAGCTTGTGTTACCCCTCTGATAAAGTGCTCTCCAACAGCAGCTACTTGTTTCTGACCCCATCACAACACTCACTTCTGGACCTTCTGTTCCCTCCAGCTTTCCTGACTTCCCCATTTCTTATTTCCAGTGCTGGAACAGCCATTCCATACTCCAGCCTTTTCAGGCTTGAGATGGAGTGTGCCTGCTGCAGACAGTCCTCAGAGAACCGAGTTGTTAATCTGTGACTGGATCTGTTGAGCACATGCAAACCATGATTTTCAAAGCTTATAACTAATTCAAAATTAAACAAAGTTTCCTGGAAGTAGTAAATGGCACTTTTTTGACAGTGGGGCCAAATTTAATGGTCTTTCTTCAATAGATGGAGTCTTTTCTCTGTTATTACAATTTCATGGAATTATTCTTCTTCAAAACTGGGCAAAACATGGTGCTTTCCCCTCATTCTTGGAAATGGACATAATACTTTGGCTGAAACTTTCCAGAGAACTTCAGCCTGGAGGCAGACATCTGGCATGGATTTTTATTTTTTTTCTTTCCCCAAACAATTAATAGTTTGACAAAACTTTTAGCTG
This sequence comes from Regulus satrapa, assembly GCA_013396955.1. Taxonomy (NCBI): domain Eukaryota; kingdom Metazoa; phylum Chordata; class Aves; order Passeriformes; family Regulidae; genus Regulus; species Regulus satrapa. Next base: position 7,453 of record VWZN01000692.1, on the reverse strand, counting down.
AATTACCAAAGCCTCGAGTGCTGGGCTGTGTTGTGCTGCTAGCTCCGGATATGCTGGGGACATTGCACTGGTTCTGTAAGTGAGGTTTTAGGGTCTTCTGCTGCAGGAAAAGGTAGGGGAGAGCACAGCCACGAGAGGGAGTGCAGTTCCCTATTCTCCCCATGCAGCACGGCCCCGTTGCTCCTAATCACAGCAGCCCTCCGGCTATGAGCTGCTTTTCAGCTGTGTATGGGTCTGGTGCAGGCCTGGGGCTGTGGAGAGTCTCACACGGTGAGAGTGATGGAGAAAATGACAAAGAATCATGATAGGCTTGTGTCACATCTCACAAAGGGCCCACACAAAATGTCAGGCTATTTCAACACTGGGCATCTTGCTTCTGAAAAAAAAAAAAA
>VWZN01000691.1:115964-132091 GCA_013396955.1 Regulus satrapa | reverse complement strand
GCTTCAATTGAAATAACATATGCTGAAAGCTCTGCCTTTCAGGATCTTAAGAACTATTGTTTGAATAGCTAAAAGGTTATTCAATCAACATGTTTTGAAAAGCAAGAATTCATGTATTCATCTTTATTGTTTCCTGTATCTGGAAACAACATGGCAATAAACTAGGTAGCTATGTAAATTATACTTTATTTGCATAGTCCATAAAAACCAAAAATACAGTAATTTTCCATTCATACTGTAGTAAAGTTTGCATGCACAAGAACAGCATTAATTTATTTAGCTTTTGTGTTCAGAAGAAATTACTGTGTCTAAATAGGTCTTCAAAACTGATGTGAGTTAGCTTCTAGTTCATCAAAAGCAATAGCAAAAGCAAGCTCCTGAACGTGGTGTGGCCACATCGGTGTGGTTAAAGGGAAAAAGTTGATAAGGAGCACTGAATCCGGGTCAAGCACACTATTTCTTTAGTGGCTTGATTTGTGGCTCTGTATTGGAGTGTTCTTGGCTAGCTGTTGCTAAGACAAACCTGTCACAGAGGAAGTTTGCCTTTTGCAAGGTGGACATGAGCCAACCTGTGCTTCTTGGCCTGTAAACCAATAGGTCTCTGCTTCATAGCTTTCCTTTGCTAGGATTATAGAATGAGCTTTTGAGAATTTCTGTTTTGAAATTAGGAATGCAATTCATAATTGAATTGAAGTGTTCAGTTTTAAAAAATGAAGTGTTTTTCTTGCCTTGGACTTGAGCATAACATTTTTACCAAATGAAAAAAATAAAATCAGAATTTCTTGTTTAAATTATTCTAAAATTTATATGCCAAGCTGGTATTTAACGTTTTCATTGACTAGGATTTTTTCCCTCTTTTATAATTTTGAGAGATAAAGTCACTTTGAAACAAAAAGTGGAAATGTTGTGGTTTTGTTTTACAGATTTTCAGAATTTTGTATTAAAATCTGATTGAAATTGTCACATTTGCATTTAAAATTATTCCTTGTTCTAACATCTTCGGATAGATACTCACATGTATATTTTAATATAACTTTTCTTTTTGTCAGTAGCAGGTACTTTCTTTTTAAGTCTTCGGCAGCAACTGTGCAAAGCATTTTGAGGATTACTTGTCAAGGTCACTCTTCCAAGAAACACTGCTGGAATTTTCTCTGCATAATGTCTCGGCTTGACCCCTATGCAGATTAAACTTGTTGGGAATATGACTTTCCAAGGCAGTATTAACAACACATATTTTCATTGGGATGCAATATGTTGATATCACAGGAGAGACAAATCTTATCTGTAAGATGTACTTGGTATTAGATGCATGAAGATTTAGCTTGAGGTAAATCTGAAGAGATATTTGCAAGAGAACTCCCAAACAGCCAAAATAGCTAATGAATGTTGGTAGCTGAAATAATCTGGTAGTGTAGATTTTACAGTCCCTTTTTATTAGTATGTTTGGAAGGAGCTCCATACAGAAAAATCTCCACTGCTTTTATGTAAATACAGAAATATGTATTTTAGAGTGTTTCTCTACAGATGTTTTCTTGAAGAGCATTTCTATTTCAGCTCTTTTCATCAGATTATTCAATCTAACTCTAGTAAAATGCTGTAACTTTTACTTTAGGAAAGTTAGGAAAGGAGGAGAGTAAACTTGAAGAATGACCAATTGCACAATAAAGTTCAGTTTAGCTTTCTGCTTGCTATATAACTATTGGGGTATTCTCTTGGTTTGTTTGAGGTTTTTTGGGTTTTTTTGGTTTGGTTTTGGGGTTTTTTTTGGGTTTGTTTTTTTTTTTTCTTTATGGAATTTTTTGAGCAATTTACTGTAGGAGGGCAGGTAAGCCATGGAAGGTACTCCAAACTTCTAGGCACTGACCTTCTCATAGCATGGTATGTATGTGAAAAGCTTTGTGGTGCTATCCTTAAAAACAATAGTAAACACTCATAATTACTCTTATTTTCACTATTTACTTCATATCACTTGCTTGTGTTGACCTGTTCTGGTTTTAAATTGCAATTCTGTTCTGAGAATAATTCAAAATAATGTAAAGGGATAGAAATTAGGACAATACTTAATTTTCCCACAAGATTGAGAGGCCATAAAAAGTCAGTTTCCATGCAAGCACATGGGCTGTTGGTGGACATAATTATATCCTGGAAATTAGGATGAGTGAAACCAAAATGTAGTATATATTGAAAAAATCTTACATATATTCAGATAAACAGGAACTGTGAGGAGGCAAATGATTAGGTGTGTTAAGACCAGCAGAGAACTATAGATTGTCTAAAAAAGATTTGGCAGCTACTTTTATGGAAAATAATTATGGTAATTTCATAGTGCCTTGCAATTTTTCATGCAACTTTACTATTTCTACCAAAATGAGTGCATAGGTAAGTTTCATGCAGAAGATATTAATGTAGTTTTCAAATAGTTTTGTTTGTCATGGGATCTTGAATGCTTTGTATTTATACCATGTGTTTCTAAACTGCAAAGGTTGATGAAAAGAAATAATATTTTATGTTTGTTTTATAGCCAAAATAGTTACAGGCATATTTTGTTAGTCATTTGATGAATGGCTGTGCCGCTGCTAAAACAGCTATAATCTAAATTGACTGTGCACAAATTTAAGTCTCAATCTAACTGTATTTGTGCTGAATATTTTTCTGAAGCTATTTAGCAAAGGAGCATGCTTACAATAATAATAAAAGTGAGAACCAGAATAAAGAAGGAATGTTTATCATTTTGATAGGCCATGAAGGAAAGCATGGGGTTTTTTCACTGGGGGACTAGAACAGCATATGCAAAATCCATGTTCCATGTGCTATTTGAATGCAAAATACCTTTCTTCAAAATTTACATGATTAATTTTTTTCCCCAGTCTGCTAATTAAAAAATATTTTAGCCCAGTGTAATCTGTGGGATAAGACAGGTGATCTACTCTTACATTTCACTGCTCTTGTCATATCAGTCTTGTGATCAAATGCTCCCAATAATAGATATTCTTGATGGCCAGGTACTACGTGTGGTTTTTGATCCAGTTTATGGTATTAAAATGTTTATCACAACTTGAATTAACTTTGTGCTGGCAAAGATGAGACATGTTATACTGGCTTGCTAGACAAATGGAAGCTACAACTCAGTTTCAGTGTGTTCCAGGTGCAGAGATGACAATACAATTCAGTTTTGCTTCTCCATTTTGCTTAGTTGCTTTAACTTTGATCTCTCATTTTCAAAAATAAATTAAATTCTTCCAGCTGTACATAAAACACTGAAAATGGACTGAGTTTAAAACAAGAAGCTGATGCCTATTATTTTTAGAAATAAACAGAAAATTGCAAGAGCTTTGAAATGTGAAAACTTGCCATATGTATCCGCCAAGAACATTTATGCTCTATGTATGTGGAACTGGGCATTTTTTTTTACAAAAAAATGAAGATCTGAACAATTCCTATATAGAATAATTTTATTTCAAGAGAGTTTATTCCTGTATTTCATTCAATCTCTCTACCCTGTGAGGAACCTGATTTTCATTGCCTCTGACTCTGTAGCTTTCTCACAGCACTTTGCAAGAAGCCAAACAATGATTAGGAGTATCAGATGAATATTGATAGAGAAGTTAAGATACTGATGTTGTTGTGTGAGTTCCTCCAAATTTAATGTGAGAAGCTGTAATCTGGATGATGTGAAAGCAGCTGTGACAGTGTGGCTAAATAGCTGTAGAAGGTAAATGTTGTATCATTAATGCATCATTCACGTGTTGCAAAGTGCAGTTGTGCATACTGGAACAAAGACAAGACAGGTGGAAAAATAATTTTAATTATGATACGGTAACATTTTTTTCCAAATAGAAAAGTACTTCATATCTTGAAATGTAGATACTAATTGGCAGAATGTACAGTACTTATAGAAATTCCCTCAGATTTAAGATGCTTTAAATTTGTCATACATATCAGCATCAATTTTTTTTTGCTTCCCTGTTTTGCAGTAATGTGATTTTTTTGAGGCAGGTGTTAAGAAAATCTTTAACACTGTTTGCCTGAGGTGTAGGTGAGATGCTGTTGCTTTCTAGTAGGCCAATAAAACCAGTCTGCCATTAGATTATTTATTTTCTCTTTACATTGGTGGTTAGAGATAGCAGCAGCTGTGTATTATTCCCTTAATGCAATTGGAAACCACTCTTTTGGTGGGTCTCATGCTGAAGGCCAACCAATCTGTAAGCCTGAATTTATATGCTCGCATGACCAAAACCTTGACGTCTCCTCCTGTAGTTTGGGTACCATCTTCAGTGGAGAAAGAATTAATAAATGATGAGTCACACAGTTTCTTTGTTATGTGCAATTATGGTCTGTTTACACAACAAGTTGGAGTCCATGTATCTCTCAAGAAAATATGTGTCTGAAGTGTTTGGGCCACAATGTTCACTTGGGTCATTTCTGTTCTGCAAACCTTAAGCTGTTAACCACTGCATTTAGTAGTTGTTTTGACTTTTCCCTAAGTAACATAACACCTACACCTAGTCCAATGTAGTACAGAATACTAATGATACTTGGTTTAGATTTTGTATGTTGGTTTTTTTCTTGACAAAAAAATCTACTGTTTCACAGGGAAGATAATCTGGTTTGGGATGGACTGGGCAGGACTAATACTACTGTGTACTTTTGTCTCAGATCCTTTCATCAAAGGCTGCTTACACTGCTACTTTGCAGTTTTGACTTTGATCACATAGGATGTAGACTTTTATCCAGATATTTTTTCAGCATACCAAATAGCACTCTCCTGAATCCTTGGCATATGAGGTCGTTGGTAATTTTTTTTATGGACATTGATTAACTTTTCCCTTTGATAAAGTTCCTTAGCTGTTGAAAGCAGTTAGCTCTAATTCCCTATTACTTCTATTACCAGATTGTTCTAGAATTTAATTCCCCCAGAAGGCTAAAAATCTTTTAGTTACAGCCTAAAAATATTCAATTATGCACACTTGTGCTTGTGTCACTGTTGACCTTCACATGAGGGGAGCTCTCAACTGACCTTTGAGGTATTTTTCTGAACTGTGCTGAATGATGGTGTGAAGAACAATATTCTGTGAATCATGTTCACTAGCTATTTGCAGTGTGGTAGCATGCTGTCATAGGAGGTACTGTGATTCACATGGTCCTTCATGCTTATAATGTGTGCAGCAATTTCTATTCACGTGTATATATCTTCACTGAATTTATTAATTCTTTAAACTTATAGTCCAGCATGCCCTTCTTCTAGTGAGCAGGGGAAAAGACTGTGGTGTTGCAGCAGATTAGGTGTGACTTCAGGAAGTGCATGTCTAGGTCAACCCCTTACTCAAAACCATGTCAGCTGTAAGATCAAATAAGGCTCATTGTTCAGGGCTTCATCCAGTCAGGCCTTGGAAACACTCAGGCGTGTGGAGGCACAGCTTTCTGTGCAACATGCTCTGATGTTTGACTCTCTGTCCTCAGGGAAAAGAGTCTTTCCTTTATATACATGAGCGTGTCCTACTTCAGTATGTGGTGGTTGTCTTTTGTCTTCCTGCTGTTCGCCGCTGTGGAGAGCCTGTCTCAAACCTCCCTGTGGGAATAGGTCCCCCAGCAGTTGTCTTCTCTAGGCTGAACAGGCCTCTGCTCTGACCACTGCAGTAGCCCTCCACTAAACTCTTTTCCAAGTTATTGATGTCTTCCTTGTATTTTCAAACCCAAAATTGTATCTGATATTCTAGTGGGGTCTAATGAGACCTAAATAAAGGAGGATGATTTCCCTTAGTCTACTTACTGTCTATGCTCTTGATACAGCTCAGAATACTCCTGACCTCCCTTGCTGCCAGAGATACTATTGGCTCATATTCAACTTAGTATCTATGATACCCGCAGGTCTTTTTTTCAGAGTCCTCCCCCAGCCTGTACAATTGAAAGGGATTCCTCCTTGCCAGGTATTGGACCTTTTATTTGTCTTTTGTGTAGTTAGATTCCGATCAGCCCATTCCTCCAGCCTGTCTAGGTCCATCCAAATGATAGCCCCGTCTTTGAGCATAGTATTTTGTTCTCTCAGTCTGCCTCCAGTTTGGCATTTTGCAAACTTTAACAGCAACACTTCACTGCCTCTTTCAGGTCACTTATTAAGATGTTTAACAGGACGAATTCCAGGGCAGTCCCCTGTGGTACTGCTATTGTTAGTGGCATCCAGGCCAGTAGGTTTGTTGTCCTTCTGCAAACACATAGCATATCAGCACTCAGTGACCAGAGATCATAAAGGAGCATTGGTAGGACAAAACATAGCTGACATACTAGCAAGAGGTAATCAAGTAGCTGGGGGCTCAGTCTGTAGTAATTTGTGCTACAGAAGGCAAGTGAAACCTTTGCTCAGTATGACAGATCTGCAATAAGACTCTCTGGCAGGAACTGCCTGTTACTATAGCATACCATGTGGTATTTTCTAGTCTAATTACAGTTTCTATGAGGTTTTTTCCTATCTTAAAATGCCTCAGCTTCTTGTAAAATATTAGGAGTATCCAAACCCAGGCTATTTCAGAAGTTATTCAATGTAAGAAAAGATAAGGATGTAATTGTGATGAAAAGAATTGTACTGTTTGGTCTCTAAGCCTGGTTGATCTTGCTGCTGCTGTGAATTTGCTCTGATGTTTCTAAAGTACTTTGACTCATACTTGCATATATGCCAAGTGACTGTCGTTCAACAAAACAAAACCATGCTCTGCTGGCAAATATTGGAGTTCTGTGTCAATCTGCTGATGTTTTTTGATGAGGTGTTGACCTGAGTGGTGGTTAAACACCTTGAAAGAGTGACCACACCTGACACACAAACTCAGACAGTAGCAACTAAGCCTAGGGTAGAAGAGGTTACTTATACTGCTGTTTATGTTGTCAGTATGAACTTTTAAAATCCTGAATATACTCCTTGGAATGGTTTGAAGTAGGGCAGGGAAGATATCCACTGGGTATATGTAATGTGATATGGTAACCCAGAAGCAAAGTACTCTAGTGCTGTCAGAATAAAATCTCTCAGCTAGCAGTACTTGTGTTTCCAATGTGGAATAGAAATGAGTGTCTTGGACAATGTCAGGACCAGGGGCAGCCTTGGGCACAAGTTTAACAAAGTCTGATGAGTGTTGACTTGGCAGCAGAGAAGCTGGGCTAATGTGTCTATTCCCAGCAGTGGTACCTCAGGAACAGGGAGCTCCAAACTGCCTCCAAAGAAAGTTGAAACTGTACAAATCATGAGGGTAGGCATATCCTGAAGTGCCCATTTAATGAAAAATAAATGCTTGTTTCCTCCAGGATTTGCTCTCAATGGGTATGTTTTATTGCCAGCAGTTGCTAGCAGGCACTGTAACATATATTTCTGTTTATCCCGTAAAACTTGGAATAGACTATCCTGGTCACAGGGTAATCTCAAAGATTGGAATGTATAATTTTTTATTAGTTTACCATATCACTTTAAGTACATCTCTTACTCTGCATTTGCCTGTGGCCTTCGGAGTTAAAGCATTGCCTGAGGATTTATGTGAGAATAAATTTTTAAGAGCCCACATTTATTGAACCTTTTTTAGTCCAGTTCTTCCAGCTGTTTATTTGAGTATTCCAAATTTGAAAGTTGTTAGCATATTTAAAACTTTACTTTGCATGGAGGTTTATACTGTCTGTTCATTTATTGTGAGCTATGATATGCTGTGAAGATAAATAACCCAAAATACTATCTGAAAGTCAACATCTCTATGTGTTTAATTGAAGGAATTATGAAGGAGAGACCTCAGCTGTGCTTGGCAAGTTCAAAAATTACTTCCAGTTTATCTAATGCTGTGTAATATGAAATGAACGAGATCAAATTATAATTCTATGGTTCATTGGGCACATTTGATTAAGATCACTGTTCATTCACGTAAGAGCTGTTATTTAATACTTATATGGTTGGAGAAATGCATGACTTGGAGCTAGTGGTGCTTACCTTTTCAAAGAAGAGCTATTTCTGGAACATAATTCCTTATATATTAGCACAGTAAACATGAGCCTGGACTACACTGAAATAAATTCTCTGCCTAATAACCTTTTCCTTCCTTAGCAGTATTGGTAGAAATTGTCCTACTTCAAAGTCTTATTGTAATTTCAAGAGTCATTCCCTTTCCCTTATGGAAACAAATTACAGTAGTATAAAGACTATGACTCTCCAGTGTAGCCAAAGTAGAGTGATTTTTTTATTCATGTCCTTGTGACGTGTGTCCATGTCCTCTGTCATATGAGCACATGGGTCTGCTCTTGAGAGTGTGTTGGGTGATATTTAAAACAGGCTGGCTCACCAGCTTTAGGAAGTATTAGAAGATACCTAGTCCCAGCTGGTAGGTGCCTCTGCCCTGTGGGAAGACAAGGCTTTGTGCACACTACTCTGCAACACAGACAATTTCTTTTGAATACCTGTGAGTCCTAAAGACTTTTTTTCATAGTGCAGGAAAACTACTGTATTAGGCTATATGGTATGATATGAAAAACATACAAAAAAAAAAAAAGTCACAATTGTAAATAAACACCCATCTCAAAAGTGGTTTATGAATTCTGCAAATACGTTGTTGAAATCATTAACTTCTTACACAACAATAAAACTTTTGCTTTCAGAAGTAATGTTTACTTGGGATCTTGAATTCTAGCATCAGTTTTAATACTAGTTGTACTTTGGTTTCATACCTTTGGTTTTGAATTGGTGCTTCTCTGATACTCTCTTTTGGTAATTCTGATGTTCACTATGATTTATAAGATAATTTTCTTCTTCCTGGAGTATAAGATTTCTCTTCCTGCTGATATCCCTTAATTTCAGGCTTAGATCTGTTAAAGGTATTTGAAATTTAGGTTTGTCCAGGATATACAGAAATATGGATTGGAATGTTTCTAATCTATATAGTAAAAAATTCTGAAAGGAGATATAAATGGCTTTTGTACTTCTCAACTTCAGAGAGGTCAGCTTGAATGACAAGGAAGCTCATGAAATTTATATGTTGATCTTGATTAGTGCAAAGCTCTATTTCTATGGTGTAAGATAGATAAGTAGAAACAAGGTAGATAACTTTTCCCCTAAAGCAAGCAAAGAAACAAATCAACCCCCAAAACCCAAAATGAAACTGCATCAATTTCTGGCAATGTTCTTTTGTGCCTTCTCCTTGCTTTTTTGACTTTTAAAATATATGTTCTAATAAAACATTTGATATTACCTTTCTGTTTGTGCTGTGCTCAAAACACAGTAAAAAGGTGTCACTGATTATGAATGTTGATAGATTCACTATATAAGCTTATTATACTAGAAATATTTTACCTCTGATCTTTTACTTACAAATAATTGCTCATATGAGAAACACTATATGAGAATTTATAAATGTTTAATTAGGAAGTGCTTAATCTAAACCTACAAAATTCCTTTCTTTTTAGGCAAATACCTATAGTTAGGTAGATACCTAGGTTTGCCTAAAATTTCTCAACACCATGTGCTTCACTTTTCCATATTTGAGGGAAGGGGAATTAATGCACTTCCTGAAGTCAGTAAAAAATTTACCCTAATTCTTCAGTGGTATTTGTGTTAAGAATATCTAAGCTACTGTCTCTAATGTGTATTCTTCAAAGTGCTTATGTTGATTACTTGGATTTTCAGTACCTCTTCACAGTTTTGTTATTCTCTGGTAATTACTTTGAGAAACATCCAGGCAGTCTTTCAAACTGAATCCCTTCAGTTCTAAATGAAAAATATCTAAATTGAAGTTTTTCAGATTGAGCAGAAATTTAAGAATACAGCTCGTTCATTAGGGATAATTTCAAGCAGATGCTACTTACAGCGATGGAGAGGAATATGTCTGGCAACTGCAATTTGCTTTTTGCCTCAGATGATTTGTTTTCTAATGGCTTTGTAAAGGCATCTGACTTCTAGAAAAAACTTATTTGAAATAGAAGGTACAAAAACATGAAAAAAATCCAACTGGATTTATTTCCAATTTCAATTATATTTATCTTTTAAAATAAATGCTATGCCTCTCTCCATACTGGCTAAAATTACATTGCGTTATGTTTCAACAAGGGATGCCCATGATTCAGTCTGCAGCCTTGGCGTGTTTGTGTCTGTTGCTGTATTGGAAAGCTCCTCCCAAATCCTTATGTATTCTATGGTTTATCGCTCATCTAAAAATAGTCATTGTCATCATTGCGTCAATTAGAATACAGTAGTTGCCTTTTTTAGTTGGCTTATATTTCAAGGACATTTTATGTCCTTTGCTGTCATTAGTAAGCAGATTGTTGTTGATTAACAGACCTGAATTTAGGTAGCAAATGTAACAATTTCTTTGGAAATGTGAGTTGGAAGTGATGATCTACAGAGCATAGAGGCTAGCACCTAGGCTAACACCAAGGCTAACTTGAGGGCCATCCCTTCTTCTTCCCTGCCTTCTATCCCAGGGATAGAAAATTAATAGTGCAAACCAGCATTTTGGATATTCTGACAACAATGAAACAATCCTCAATACATCCACGTGTCACTTATTTGTTGTAAGGTGTGCAGTTTTGGGGAGAAGACCTTGGCTTTTCACAAGGTTTTAGCATAGTGTGGTACTGACTGGTGAAACACTTGAACTTCTGAAACTGAGTTCTGTGAATTGCCAGGTGGAAGAAACTCTGGCAATGTGGTTGGCATTGGCTGCCCAGCCAGGGACCATATAAGTACATGGTGATTTATGACTCCTGCTCTTAGTGCTGCCCTTACCATGGGAACTCAACAGGGTTATGTTTGCAGGCTGTACATTCCCTGGCTGTTCCTGTTATGGGGCAGAGGGTCCTGGTGGATGACCACAAGGCAGCTCTTAGGAGAGATTTCTGTGAATTTTCTGCTTTGCACTCTCCATGTTTGTGTCACTGGACTTCTTATTAGCCTGGAAGCTTAGAGGAAGCAGTGGAGACTGACTGGCTTTGCAGGGAAAGGCAAGACTGTAGCAGGGGGCAGTAATGGACAAAATGACATCACATGAATAAATACACGTGATAGAATGTCTTTATATCCAGCTGAGGTGCATACTACTGCATTGGGGTATCAGTGTGAGTGGTCAGTATTACCAAATAACATTTTATTTTCCTTGCTGCTTTTTTTTTTTTTTTTTTTAAACACTGATTCTATTTGTGACGTGATTAAAAGAAAATTTAATCAAATGTAATTGCTAGTTGCTTTTTCAGTCCCATATTTTAAAATATTTTTTTCTAGTAATAGAGCAGTAAGTCTTACTGTGAGCATGTTAATTTTGCTTTAGTATTATCCATTCCGGGAACTGGATATAGTTTGGATAATTTGCACATTTTCTGTTATACAGAATTTTGCCATTCTCTATATTCCTTCACCTTCTGTTCTTAGAGAAAAGGAACTTCTTTAAGAACATTGCAGAAGTTTCTGGTTTAGTGGATTGCAAGGATGAAGTATATTTGTCCTATTTCCATTTTTATTGCACAAGAAATCTATTAATCTGTATTTTTATTGGTTTATAAAATAGAGTGAAATTCAACTGCAAAGGACAGCATTTCCCATTGTCTCTCTTGTTTTCATCTAAAAATTGTTTCTCTATTCCAATTTTCTTTTATATTACAGGGAAAACCTTGCCTTTTGTTTAATATGCCTTTTGTTGTCGGCATTTGAAGGGAGATAATTTAATAAATTTTAGAGTTAGAATCAAGCCACGCAAATGGAATTGAGTAATCCTAAGAGAAGATTTGCTAAGTTGATTGTATTAATGTGACTATCCAAGTTGCTATGAGTTTCCAGACATTTAATTAGTACCTCTGGCAGCATACTCTTTTCAGCTTTAGGTATTGTTTTCTGGTCTTCAAGATATCCGTAGTGACTTCAGCACTTAAGAGGTGAAGCTCAACTCCAGCTCCTTCTCACCAGGGCTCTGCCTTTGCAGATAATTTGATTTCTTTTTGGAAACACAGCTCTTTGGGGAGCAGGGCAACCAGCAAGTATATAAATCTGGACATGGAAATTCTTGTTACTCTGGAGAGCACAGCATACAGAGTTCTGTGGTTAGAAACAAAATTGGGATGTACAGTTTCATTTGGATCACCCTGCTGCCAAGTGTACCATTGTGTTTCCTCTATGCAGCAATGCTGGTTGGAATCTAACCGGATTCATCATGTGCTGGTGGCTTCAACAGTACATTGTTGTAGGGCTTTTGTGTGTAAGGGTCATGTGTACCCAGCAACAATTAAAAAAAGACACTGATTGTGGAACTTAGTTTTAATGGTACATAAACATGCATATCTGTGAGGTTTAGGGTGGCAGATATGCAGGTCAGGATCCAATTCCTAATGTGACACACACAGAGATCATATTATTAATAAATTCTGAGTTTAATTTGACAGAAAATAAAATACATTAACATGAATGTACAAAGAATTGAATCAGATAGGAGTACTATTCCCAGGAATTCCTGTGAACAAAAGTCCCCCAGAACTGGGAGATGATGCCATTACAATTTAAAGAGCCTTATAGCAAGGATGAATACTAAAGGTAGAAGTTTCTAAGAGCATTAGGAAAAAAGAAATAGGATGAAGTCTGTGTGTGAGAGGCAGGTTCACTTTCTCATATGAATAAAGTGTCCTTAATATCTGTTTGTGAGTGGAGTCAAGGTTCCTGGTGCTGGTCTTGGACTGATTGCTTTCCATCCTTGTGTCTTTTCTTCTGCTTCTCTCTCCCCCAACCCTTTTCCTAGATGCAGACTTCATATTTATGTGAAAACCCTCTGATTCTTATAGAGCCTTGTCAGATTTATGTGTGCTAAAAAACGATTCTTAACCTGCAAGCTGTATTTGGGGCAGTACCAGAAGAGTAAAAGACAGTCCTGGGTTGAACCAGGAGAGTGGCATATGGCTTCTTCCCTTGGGGGGAAAAAATGGGAGGTTTTCCCATTGCCTGGGATTTTTTTTTCCAGGGCTGGGTCATCAAGAGCTATGAGGTCTTGCCATCTCCTCCTATGTACTAGCAGTGGTCCACAGACTGAGGCTACAGAATCAATCCTGAAAGAATTGCATGATCGTGCCTTCCCATTCCAGGTCCATTGCTGGTATTGCCATTCCTGTGCTAACGCAGACTACATCCATTTGATACAGAAGTTGATGAGATTGACCTTTGATCAAGTCCATCTATTCCTCTTTATAGCTAACAGCTGCTGGCTGAACATGCCCTTAGACGTGGCTGGGCAGAACCTCAATGTGTAACACACAGATATGACCTTCAGTTTAGCCAATGTGGCTGTGAGTCAGTAAACTGGATGCAAGCCAGGAGCTCTGTGTTGTTGCCAGTTGTTTGGGGTTGTTTTTTGAGTTGGTTTGTTTGTTTTCTTCTTTTGGATGTACAGCAGAATTTAGTTCTCTTCCAGCTATAATCTTCCAGTTTGTCAAGTTTTCCAATTCTAATGGAGAAATGAGGACAGATTGAATGTAATTGTGGCAAATAGTAATGAGCCTATTGAAGAAGAAAGTGCATTCTTGTTGAATAACTCAGAAATTTTTTTAAGATAGGGTGATGTAGAGGAAATTTTTATATGTCTGGTCCTCACAGAAAAAAAAAAAAAATAGGGTTATGGAAAAGAGTATATAAATCCATTGTGTAAGTCTCAGAAAGGGAAATGTCTCTGTTTACTGACAAATAGGTATAGCTAATGGCAGTCAGCCCAGAAGACCTAACTTTCAGTTCAGAAGTTTCAGAGTTCTCCACGTTAGGTGAGGAAAGCTTAGGACAAAATAATCCTTGTTTTAAGAGGAGTTATTAGTCAAGAAAAGGGGATCTGCAGGGATTTGTTTAATCATTTGAAGCAGAGCAGTGTACCCTTGTTGCAGAGGCAGCTGGTGGTATCCTGGGCTGCCAGCAGGTCAAGGGAGGTGATCCTGTCCCTGTTCTCAGCACAGATGAGGCCACACCTGGACCTCCACCTCCATTCTCCTGTGTGCTCCCAAGTACAAGACCAATCTGGATGTAATGGGGAGAGTTCAGTGAAGAGCAAAGAAATTGGTGAGGTGACTGAGATAACGTGCATATGAGGAAATGCTGAGAGAGCTGCAATAGCTGAGCCTGGAACAGAGAAGGCTCAAGATGATCTTGCCATTGTGTACAAAATACCTGCAGGGAGATGCAAACAGGATGTGGTGAGGCTCTTTTCATTGGTTATCCAGCGACAGAACCAGAGGCAATGGCAAACTGAAGAACAGGAGGCTCCCTTTGAACACCTGGAAATCTGAGGATGACTGATCACTAGCNCCTTTCTTCTTTGTTAGAGTGAAAAAAATCCCAACCCTTGAAACTTACTCTCGTGGTTAATTGGAAATAGAACCAGTTTATACAGACTTAAATGCAATCAAAGTGGCCAGAGTAATGAATACTGAGTGTGTGATGACAGGAATAGCAGCAGCTCTTGACCTGTGTAACAATTATAGCAGCAGTTCTTGTTCTGCCTAACAGCTCCTGGGAAAGGGAGACCTTAAGTGGGTGCAAGGACACAGGAATCTGCAACATATGGGAGAGTGTTCACAGCAGTGGATAAATTAAAATCTTCCTGCTGTGATATCTATAACTAGCCCTGGCATGGGTTATCCATTTAGGGATACATTATTAACTAATGAGAAGCATGAGATTCCTATGACTATATAACTATTCTACTTTGGTATGAGTTAAGATAAGAAGCCTTTGTGAAAGGTGGAGATGATTAAGCACATGGTAGTTATGCCTTGGATTTTAGCCCTTCAGGAGTCACTAAGGAGTTACTAAGGAGAGCTCCTGAACCCTGTGTCTGAAGATAGGGGTGAATTTTCTCTGAAAGAGATATAACAAATGACCTTAAAACAACTGAACTTAGAAAGTCCCTCTGGGGTTCCCAAAGGGAGTCTGGAAATGAGACTGTTACAATTGAATGCTGGGCCTAAGGATGGCAGTAGTAGTAGCAGAAATTCATCTGAAACTGTACCTACACAGCAGACCGTGAGAAGTCTCCGGACTCTAAGGCATTTCACTTGTAGGAAGGGAAGTTTTTACACATTTGAGATAGAATCATAGAAATCCTTTAAAGATTGAGGAAAATGTCTAGAATTGCTAAATAACACAAATAGGCTTAATTGACAATAGATTGAAAATATAGATGTCTAAATACTTATTTGACAAATTTCAATCATCCATTTAGGAAAGAAAAAAGGAGTTTTGAACAAGGAGTCAATCTCATGTACAGGCTCAAATTCAGCCTCTTATGTTTGGGCAAAACCTGCATTTAATGTCCAGCTGTTCTAGTCTTTATTCTGTATTCAATTTCTTAGAGCTTCGTTTTCCATGAATATCCCTGAAGCTGTTCTTGTTTGTGGGTACACACTCCTACATTTTTTATTTCTTGTGTTGGAATTTAGAAGAACTGAAGAACTGCTTTTTGTGGATTTGTTTTGTTTTGTTTGTTTGTTTTTTAAGAAGATCCACTTAGCTGAATGATGCCTAAGGAGTTATCTTCTGGGCTAGGAGAAATAGTTGTTTTGTTGAATAGCAATGCAGTTGAGAGTAGTTGTGTTGAAATAGTTCAGTTGCTGAATCTGAGCTCTCTTTTCTCTTTGCTTTTGGTCTGAAAGTGAAGGGCAATTCATTACTCTTTGCCTGTCTCTGCAGAGTCAGGTTTTTTCATCTTCTTTCTCTGTTACCTATGGAATAAGACAACCAGAGAAGGCAAAGCAGAAGCTGTGCTGCTGGCTGTGGGCTTGCTGCAGCAACCAGTGAGCTGTTCTCTTTGCAGGGCTCTCTGGCTCAGCTGNAACCAGAGGCAATGGCAAACTGAAGAACAGGAGGCTCCCTTTGAACACCTGGAAATCTGAGGATGACTGATCACTAGCACAGATTGCCCAGGGAAGTTGTGGAGTCTCCATCCTTGGAGATATTCAAAAGCTTCCTGGACCATGCCCTGTGCAACCAGTTCTAGGTGGCCCTGACTGAGTCGGGATGTTGAGCCAATGCCTTCCAGATGTTGGGCCAATGACTTCCAGAGGTCCCTTTCAACCTCAACTACTCTGTAATTCTGTGATTTTGTGAAAATAGTTATTTCCTTTGAAGATGTAATTGGCAGAAATGCCTTTTATTT
>VWZN01000691.1:63380-91617 GCA_013396955.1 Regulus satrapa | reverse complement strand
TTTAGGAGGTGAAAAGAATTTTTTCCCTCTTCATGCATTATTTAAAGCAGCCAGATGCTTTGGGTATTCTGGTTGCCTTTGGAAGGAAACTAACATTTCCAATTTAGGTTTATAATTTAAAATGAAATATCTAGGTCTCTCATAGTTAGTGTACTTTATTGCTTTCTGTCTGAATAAACACATTAGACTGAATTATCTTCACAACTCCCCAGTTTGGGTCTCTCTAATGTTCTAGACTATTTTGTTGAGATACATTGTCTTCTATGTGTCTAAGAACTGTCAATTCTCAGCAGCTTGGGTAAGTTTAATATTTTTGCCCCATTTCTTTTTGAATAATTTTCCTGCTAAAACCTTTTGATATGCACTGGCTCATCCACAGGTATTGGATTCAAAGCAGGAATTTATATCTGTGGCCCATGTTACACAATAGAATTGAATTTGTTCTAGCAATGGTGCCCCTCTTCTCTAAATCTCAGAGTTTATGTAAAACTGAATTATAAGGAAGTATCTGCTTGAATCCTGGTTCCACCATTCATCCTCACTTTGCAATTATCTAAAATGTGTCTGTAGTAAGAGTGTTTGCTCAGTAGAAAAGGATGAAAGGACTTGCTTATGTTTTGTTGTGCTGCTTTATAAGAAAGTCTAGAATAGCTGGAGGTTAACAAATAAGGGAATCCCTTGAGAATTTTGATAGTTCTTTGGAATGTCTCATCTTTTACTTCTTGGATTACAAGGTGAAGAATGTGACAACAGGAGATTGAAAAAGTTAGGTAGCTGGTCCTGAACCCAGAGGTTTTATCTCTGCTAAGATTATAAAAAGTCAGTGTGAAACAGACTGATTAAATCTCTTTCTGCTCACCTTTTTGTTTGATATTTCATTCTATCAACTCTGCCTATGGAAGGAAACAAATTTTTCATCTTCTATTCTCTTTGGAATACCTCAATTAAGTGAGACTTTTCTTTCAAACATTCATGTTTTCCACCATGCTTATCTGGGTTCACTCTAGAGAGAGTCAGTGAGAGATTTTCTAGGAAGTCAGGGTACCAGGTAAGACCATGTAAGAGTGTTTATGACAATGAAAAGAAAGATAAACTGTATCTCTACTTTCTCAGTATGAATATCTGCTAACCAACAGCAGCCTAAGGAAGAGTACATGAAGCAGGTCAGCATTTAGTATTTTCTAGAATATTCTTTCAACTTCCTGTTGTTTATGACTGATGGACTTATGGATTGAGGAGTGTCTTTGCATTTAATAGCTCTTGGTGATGTTTTTTTCCCCATGATATTATCCTGCTAGTTTTCAGCCTACCTAGACTTTGGCATTGGTGACCCTCAGTAGCAGCAAATTCTGCACCATGGAGTCAAACAGAGAAGATAAAGGAAGGGGGGTTATTTCTTCTGACACCTCCAGTTTTAGCAAACTCTTCTCTTTCTTGACAAAACTCTTGTTTTCCCCTCTAGGATGTTAGCACCTCATATTTTGGTACAATATTAACATTCAGTTCTACTGCTACAGTCTTTGCTATAAACACACCTACTCTCTCACATATCAGCTCCTCAAGGACTATTCCCACAGAACTTGCCATGCTTTGGTGGCCAACATTCAAATTAAATCATCTCTGTCCGTCCAAATTTTTTTGTATCAGATTGCAAACCTTGGTTTTTCAGCTGCTGAATGAATTCTCCTGGGCAGCTGAAGGACAAATAAGCCAGCTGCTGGACCTGTCTTGTTAGAGACCAGGTAATGTCACGATAATTCAAAGCCAGTTGCTGCCTTCCCAGTGCAAAAATTCTCTCTATGAGCAGACAGACTGAAAGTGGAATTTGCTTTTTATTATTTCAAAAATAACAATGCATAGGTGTTTTAGTCCAGAGTCTTGTACTGTGCTGCCCAATTTTAGACACTTAATCTGGGATTGTTCTCACAGGCCTCTTCCTGGTCAGCAGAGTTAATCTGCTCAAAGGACCTCTTCTGTTTAGGCTCTTCTTCCAATTTATTCTGTAGAAGCTTGCCTTTTTCTTCTGACTATAAAAGAGAGTGTAAGGAAACTGGAAATCTAACTTGAACATTTAAAATTTGTTAAGTAAAATTAGGCATAAATAAGTGTAGGCAAAAACATGAGATGTTGATGGCAGAGCTGGGGAGCTTTCAAATGCAATATTTGCCTGATCTAGGTTGCTAATTATGGGATGTAAGTCTAGTAATAGTACAGTTCATGACTAAAGCTGGCTCTCAGATTTTTGTGTAGTACCTCATAACATGATGTCTGAAGTCCTTCATCTAGTTCTGCTATGCAGTCCAAAAAGGGACCTAGCAATTTGAAAGATTTTAATCATGTGTAACTTTTTTCTCTGCTCCCAGAAAAACATCATCTGCTCTTCTTTACTGCACTTGTAAGATATAAACTTCTTTGACAGCAGAGCCCTCCTTGTTTGCTGCTGTCATACTTTGATATTCTGATCTCAATTCTGCCTCCTTTATCATTTTTATAATTAATTATAGTGTAATATATAGGTGGTAGCAAAAAAGTGAAATCATAGCACAATGGCAATTTAGAAAGTTAAAGTTTAATTACTATTAATTCACTGTACATTAAGTCTACTGAAAGAGCATTATACTGGATTGATTGTTCTCTATTAACCTGTGTAGGAGAAAAACTTTACGCAAGTGCATTTGAGCCTTGTTCTGACTTTCAACATCATAGATAAATTAGCTGTACTGTGTGATGCTGCAGATGGCATATGTGCTATTTTTATTGACAGAGTTTTTTGCTCTTTAGCTTTAGTCTTCTTATTGCCCCTTATAATCACTGGGCAATTGGTATTAAAAAAGTAAAACAATCAAGCCCACAGAGAGACATTTTTAATGGGATATATTTTTACAAGGATGAGCTGATCAAAGACACTAAAAAATACAACTTTGAAATGAGGTGCATGCCTCAAATCAAGAAGGCAATAATTCTACAGTTGCCTGGTGATGTTGACAAGAGAAGACATGGAACTTATTTCTTTGTTAATTATACATTTTCTCTAAATAGCTAAGAAACTTCATACTGTTCATCTCTGAGTGTCCCAGTGAAGATGTTTTCCTGTCAAGAGAGAGCATAGTTAGCAAATAGACAAGAACTTGCTTTGTAATTCTGTGATATAAGAAAATGCAGTATATCAACAATATGACTCAAAAACTATTAGCAGTGAGACACACATTATTTCAGTTTCTTTATATATGCAAACCATTGTTTTTTGTGTTTATAAGGCCTCTGCGCCTTCTAATTAGTAGAAGCACCAATAGCACTAATACTATTTGGTGTTTCTGGTCACTGCTAAGGCCAGCTGAAAAGCTGCCTGATGGACCTGGGGGTGCTGGTTGACAGCCAGGTGAATGAGTTAGCACATGCCTAGGTGGACAGGAAAACCAATGGCTTCTTGGCCTGTATGAGCAATAGTGGGGCCAGCAGAATCAGGGCAGTGATTATCCCTCTCTGCTGGTCATGGGTGATGCTGCACTTGAGTCCTTTGTCCAGCTCAGCCTACTGCAAGGGCAGTGAGGTGCTGGAGTGAGTCCTGAGAAGGCCAATGAAGCTGGTGAAGGGTTTGGAGCATGAGTCTTATGAAGAGTGACTGAGGGAGCTAGGAGTGGTTAGCCTGGAGAAAAGGAGGCTCAGGGGAGGTCACATCTGTTTTGGGCAGAAAAAGCACCACACTTGGTTTGTGCGAAGTTATACAGAAAGAGAGTGTCCATGCCTTCAAGGATCTAGCTAAGATCTAGTTAGATTTTTTTCAGTGGATAAAAAGAAATAGAAAAAGAGAAAGTCAGCTACTGAGACAAGTGGGATCTCATCATTAGGTACCAATGTACCATGTAACCAGTGGGGATTTCAAATTTTTCCCACTGGGGTGGAAATGATGGGTGTCCTGAAAACCAGATATGGGGATATAAGGCACGAGAAGTGAGTGAGTGCCAGTGGCTGGATCAGGACTGCAGACCCCAGCCTTTGTCTTGAGTGTCGTCTACTGGGAGTGTCTGTATCTGCCCCATAACATGTGTCTGGGGGCTGTATGTGTATTTCCCCATAAACCCCATGGACCAGATGTAGGATAGCGGGCCTTGGGCAGAGGTGTCAGGTAGGTGGAGAGTCTGTGCTGGTATTTGGGGGGATCTGCCATTTTCAAGTGCCCTGGGCACAGGTGTAGGGTTCTGTGTATGTACTGACCATCCAGCAAGACCTGCCTGAGAGTCAGGGACCCATGGGATGAGTAAGGAGGGCCAGGATCTCGACAGGCCTGTTGGCCAGGCAAAGGGCCATGCTGGTGCTCAGGGCACCTGGCAGTGTGTGTGCTTGTGAACCTGGGCAGTGTGAGGTGTGTGCTGCACTTGTGAATGTGAGCAGTGTGGGCTATATGCTGCACTTGTGACTTTCTGCTTCTGCCAGCCCAAGAAGAGGATGGGACGTGTCCCTGTGAGCCTGTGCCTGATACAAGTCCTGAATGTGTGGGCTGCTGGGGTCTGTGCCTCATCCAGAGGCTCTCTGTGTCTTCTGTCTGAATTATGTGCTCAGCTTCACTCTTGGCTGAACCTGCAAAGGGGAGCAACAGAAGACGCACTCTTTAGCCTGGCACGATCCCAGGTCTCTGGGATACTGGGCTGGGCTCCAGCAGCCAGAGATGAGAGGTCTTGAGCCAGAGTGGCTGGAGGAGGTGACCACTCTTAACTTAACATTACAAGGCTGGCCCTTGTGTTTGGCTAAACCAAATCTATTGAGTGTAGATAGACAGAAGCTATATGGAGACACCCACATTTCCTCCCCACGCCTACTTCAGGTTTTGAGCAGGAGGAAAACTAAGATCGTCTTTCTCAGCCAGGTCTCTGCTTCTGGGTTGAGCAGCAACAAAGATAGGAGCTGAAGTTTAGGCCAACTTCATTTCTGTCTGATCACTATACCCTTTTGCTTTACATAGGGCCTTCCAGACACCTCCCAGAAGCTGAAGGAAGGGCGCTATAATTTTGTAATAGGGATGAGTTAAAAAAGGTCTGGAGTTACTACTATTAATGAACTTAATTTCTGGGGTGATCAGCTGATAGTGTAATCTGATTTGTTGGCCAACAGCATGCACAGAAAAGATCTGGGAAAATGCTTGGACATTGGTCTGCTCTCTGGTCTTGGTCTGCTGCCCACGCTGCAGTCAGCTCTGCTCTGTTACCTTAGGAGTAGGAACTATTATGTCTCAACTAAAACTACCATGAGGAATGGATCTGTCAAAACATTATCTTTATGAGCTAAGTTTCTTTTTCATCTTTGAACATCCAATTGCTGCTAGAGACACATTCCTGTTGTGTCTTGCCTTGTACATATCTTAGAACACCAGACATTTTTCCAAGAAACTGCATGAAGAACTATTATTTTCATTTTTAAAGGGCTTTTTTTTCATAAAATTAATTACCATCTCCTTAAACTGCTTTATGTCCAGCACCTGAGTGAGAACATCCTGCACCTGGAAATCTGAAAAAGGTCATTTAGCTGAAACATTTGTTGATAGGTGCTTGGGGATTTTTTGGTGATACTCAATACTCAATATATAACAAATAAAATGCCACCTTATCATATGAAACTGCCAGAAGTGAAAGTCCATAGAGAAATAAGAAACAGAGTTGCAGTAAGTGAATCATCTCTTTGTCAGTAAATTAATTGTTCAAGTTTTTTACACACTGCTGGAGGTGTCAAGCCATGTATCTCCTTTGTTTCCTTCAGGATGATTCAAGAAAACTATTCTTCAAAACAACCTTTGTAATTGCCCCTTAACTGAAAGATACAGTACATGAAATTGTTCTTTGAAAAGAAAAAAACCCAAAAAACAACAAAACAGGAGGAAAAGGAAAAATAAAAAAGGAAAAGAAAAAAGAAATACTATAGGAGAGCAAGAAACTTAGAAGCCTTTGGCTTTCTGTCAATGAGAAGAGATTAAATTTGCATAAAGGAATTAACACATTAATGGAGCACACTATACAGCGGAATCCTAAATAATATATTAATAGTGCAGAAAAAAAAATCCTGTTGTAATTCCCAGTGATCTGCACAATTAAGACAACAACATTTAGCATTTTCTCCTGTGCTGGCAGAGGATTCTGCCATGAGTTGCTTTATTAGTATGCATTGTTGTATGAAACCAATTCCCTTGATGCTATAGGCTGTCACTGGCAGCCACAGAGGGTCTAGGAAATATGCAAGTATGGGTCACAGAATGATTTTTAATTAAATGCAGCAAATAACAAGAAATCTTAGTTTATTTTGGGAGTAATATCATTGTATTGGTAATGCAATGATACTTGATTCCAAATTTCAAAATATTTTGCCAAGCAATTAGTATTTTCAATCTGCTAAAATATCTATTAAAGCAATACAGATATATTTAGTTCTATCTGAATTTTCATTTTTAGAGGTTCATTTTCATACAAACCAAAAAGATTTTGATTTCACAATATTTGTGATACTTCTATGTGAACTTTCTTGAGAACTACATGTCCTGTGCATGCCTGTATCTAATTATTCTGCTTCTAAAATCGTCCTTCCTGGCTTAGTCTTTTGATTCATTCCTGTAGCAGTTGTTTCTGAGAATTTATTAACAAATATAAATATGACTCATCTGGAAAAGAACAAGAATCCGTATGGCATGTAAAATTTTGGGTAACAATTCTTGC
The DNA here is from genome assembly GCA_013396955.1 of Regulus satrapa. NCBI lineage: Eukaryota > Metazoa > Chordata > Aves > Passeriformes > Regulidae > Regulus > Regulus satrapa. The sequence continues at coordinate 84,919 of VWZN01000691.1, read as the reverse complement.
AGGCATATTTTAGCACTTTAGATGTGTTGACTGTTACTTTTAATCAGCATTTCAGAACTTTTCTAACCTAAGCCAGGGTGAAGTTCATATTGTAAACCCCTACCCTTAGGACTTTTGTTCATAATTATGCATACATAATTATGTAAATGTATGCATATATTTACTTACACGTTTGTGTATATATTTAAATATATATAGATTTATATATGTATCTACATATCTTCGAAGTGAATGAAAAGAGTTTAAAAAGACTGCCTTACTAAATTCAAATTCACGATGGAACTTTTGTTTTGTCATTATGTTTCAGCAGGAGAAGCCGTGAGGTCACAGAGTGACTTCTTTGCAATTTAAAATGAATCACGTACCTTTAAGATCTGAGGTATAATCATACCTTTGGATTTTCTGCTTTCATCACATTGATTTTCCAGATAGAAATTGATTATGTAAATCAAGTACTTCAGCTTATTGGTTTATATCAGTATTTTTATCTAATTACTCTTTGCAGCATTTAAAGGAAGATTTTATGAATCTGCAGTGAAAACTGTAGCTTCATCATCCTTAATTTTCCACACAATCAGTGTTGCTGAAACACAGTAATGCACCGCTTTCCTGAACTAATTTTTTCACTTCGAAATGTGTCCTACTGTGGTCATGCATCTACACTCTAAGATAGACACAGCCAATGTCAAGTATTCCACTAGAGTGTGTTCTGTCAGTTGGTATCTGTCAATCTGTCACTGAAACTTGAAACATGACTGAATGCGCTCCATGGTGTGGATCTGTAAAACACATTAGCAATAGTTTACATTCAGTATTTGCAGCACTCTCATTTGCACATTCTCTGTGTGTTGTTGGATGCATATTAAGAATAATGTGCTATGCTCAGCTAGCTTTTAACATACTGGTTGACACTTCCCCCACCCCAAAACGCTTTCTAAAAGCTGCTGCCTTTTCTTTCTTTCACACAATATAAAACACAAAATGCCACAACCTATCTTCACAAAATGTTACGGGTTTGATTTAGGGTCTTAAAAGCTACAGACACTCTGTGTTGCTTAAGGGATTTGTAAAAAGAATACTCAGCTTTTAGCAGGAGGTTTTCACCTTAATTTATTACCCTCTGAAGACCCCACGGTAGTTTATGCAAATTGTGTTGGTGGCTTCAGCCCTGCTCCTAGGGGACAGATACCTGCATCATAAAACTGCCTCAACAGTTGTTACTGGGTATGTTTGATCAACTTCTTGCATGTACAGAGTGTAGAAAAGTGATATTCAGTGAGTAGTTCTGAAAGTGAATGGCTTCAACACCCTCCTGGGAGTGGTCCAATCAAAATGGATTTGAGACACATTTAAGAAAAACATGGGAAGTGTTCATTCCCCTGTACTTGTCTGACCCTGTTCAGGGGTGGGTAGTAATTTTTTTTCTGCAGCTGACAATCCACACTTTAAGTGTATCTATTTTGATAAGCAGTAAGAAGACACTGCAATGTGCTCAAGCGCTTGGATGCTTGTTATCCGTGCTTCTCTATCCCTCACCCTTCGGTGGACTCCTTCAGCCACCTTTGTCCGGGTCAAATCTGCTTTTGGGAAGGTGGGGAGCTGGGCTAGCCCTGAGCAGAAGGCATACTATCTCTCTGTTGCACACATCCGTGGGATCAGAAATCAAGCTGTAGTGGTTAAAAACAAAGAGCCACCGGCATTTCAATGACACTCCTCTAAATGCACCTTTCCTATTTCTCTGTAATCTTTTACAGAGGCTGCAGCTGCTTTTTGCATGGGTGCTGTGTTCTAAGCTCCACAGAAGTTCTAGGATCCCTCAGTCTTCTTGGTGTCAATACATATGATCATCAACCAGTCCAATAGGATGAAAATATAATAGCAGCTGTCTAATGTTTTGGAGACTTCTTCCCCTTCTCTCCCACCATGCACTGTGGAGATAGGAGTCACTCCAGAGATGGGAGTAAGCTTGACTTCTCTGCCCAGTGCTCACAAATGTTGATACCTTGTTTTAACTCTGAAATTTTCACTGTTCTGCTTGGCTAATTTTAATTTTTCAATTCCCAGCCTCCTGTCATTCCTTTATTTCTGGGCTCTGTTAATTTATTTCTCATTCCACATGGTATTCCAACCCACTGTAGAGTTTTTCTGGTGGGTTTAAACATGTCTTACTTGTAGCAATTTTTTGTCCATATTAAATCCCATAATTTCTAAGCAGGTAACAGCTGTAGGGAAAGTAAAGGATTTTTTTCTCTTGTGCTATTTCTAGCATCAAATAATCAGATTTACAGAATCGTGGAGAGTTTGGGGTTGAAATGGAACTTAAGGATCACCTAGTTCCAACCCCCCAACCATGGACCAGGATTCCTCCCACTAGACCAGGTTGCTGAAAGCCCATCCAACCTTATTTTGAACACTTCCAGGGATGGGGAATCCACAACTTCTCTGGGCAACCTATTCCAGTGTTTCACTGTCCTCACAGTAAAGGATTTCCTCCTACTACTTAATAGAAATCTGTCTGTTTTCAGTTTAAACCTTCTCCTTTCATGCATGCTTTTGTAGAAGCACCCTGGTCTCTTGTAGCTCCTTGAGGCAGTGGAAGAATCTGTAAGGTGTCCTTGGGGCCTTCTCTCCTCCAAACTGATTAAACCCAGCTCTCTCAGCCTTCATAGGAGACATGTTCCAGTCCTCTGTTTATCCTTGCAGCCATCCTCTTGGACCCAACCAGACCATGTCCTTCTTCTTTTGGTGGTCCCAGAGTCCAGATTCCTTGCATCATCATGGTCTGTTTGTAGCATTTTGTTGTATAGCTCCTACCTTTGATCCAGAAGGTAGACATGCATTTATATTCATTCATTCATTTCATGTCCCCCAAAGGGCCAGACCTACTTATGTCTTGAGGACACTTAACACTGTTTCTTTTCCTTGCAAAACTTGGATGTTCTATCCTTATTTTGGAAAGGAAAAAGAAGTAATCTATCAATCCTATTGTGGTCTAGTGATTTCCTCACTCATCCCAGAAATGAGAGAGCTAGCTTTTGTTGCTGTGGCTATCTGAAGAGCCTCCTCACTGGAACAGTTTCTTTCTGCAGATTTTATGCTCAGTTGCAAGGGGACTTTCCCCCCACTTTGTGCTTGATTGGTCTAATTAGGCAAAACAGCATCCTTGATAATAGTCCTTGCTTATGGATTTTCCTGACATGCAGGACTCCATCTTAATGCTCTGGTTTATATAATGGTCATTGTGCAAGACTTGTTAGATTGCAGTTTAAAATACAGTATTCTTTGAAACACACTGACTAAACACTGAAAAGTCTCCAGTTCTTGGTGATGACGGTGTATCATTTGCTGTGTTGGACTTTGAAACGGAACCTATTGGATTGATTTGTTTTGTGTTACGAATCTTCCCCAGTTAAATGAACTATGGCCAAATATGCTATATTGACTACCAAAGTGGGAGTTTTTAGTTTGGTGAATTATCTTCTGAATGAGAAATAGAGATAAAAATTGAGTAGCAGTGTCCAAAAGCTGTAGCAGTTGATTATTTTGAAATACATGATTAATGACCATAACCAGTGAAAGTGTATGCAGTATTGGTGAACTCTCTTTGTGGAGTGTACTATTTAGTTCAGAGTTATAACACTGATTTTAAAAAAGGACGATACTCTTATTTTAAACAAACTTTATTTCTACCCTTCAGTCCTATGGGGAACAACTTCAATTAATAACATGCACAGTTAAAGAAAAATAGCATTTGGAGTGGTATGCAGATGGTGGTTGTGGTAACTTCAGTTTGGGATATAATTTATGATATTTCTCTGGCCCCAAGATGAGAAGTGTCCTATGAAGTCTCTATGGAAATTAGTTGATTACTCTCTACCTAATTTATTAAGTGGAAGAAAAAGATGTAATGTCCTGCTTCTGGGGATCAGTTTGAGATACAGTAATTAAATAAATACTTATGTGTACTGTATAGAATTTCACTAGGACATTGAATCAAGTGAGATCTTGCAGAAAAATGGCTGTAAACATGTAATGCAGAGTTTCTTCCAGTGACACTGGAACCGTGATGTTTTTGCTTTTCTTAGCTTTCTAACTGTGATGAACTATCATCTGTCATGCTGTCCTTGGTGAGTAGCTACCCAATGTTCCACAGTTTTTAATGAAAATGAATGTATAGCTAACCTGACAGGTATCTGTAAGGCTCTAATATTTTTTTTTTTTTTTAGTTTGGTTTTTTGTTTTGTTTTTGTTTTTGTTTACATAAATTTGTTGATATTTGCCTTAGGTTTTTTTATGTGCCTCAGCAGACAGATTGACCATTTGAGCACTTTCACTCGAAAAATGACCTCATGACTTGGGAAATCTTGTGGCGCGATCAGTGCTGTAAGTGGCACTGGGGGGACAGTGGAAAGACCTCTGCAAGTCCCATGAAAAATTGTAGCAAGCCTACATAAACATGGTAATATAGCCTTGAGAAATACAATATGTTAAAGAAGTTAGAGGTAATGTGTTTTCAACAGCAAGCTTTATGTACATAGGGAGACTTTCTAAATTTAGTAGGGTAGAGAAGAGACAGACATGTTCAGGCTTGCTGGAACTTTTGTGCTTCTCTCTTTGATACAAGTAAGCTTCACATCCTTTCTTCGACTTTTTTTTTTTTTTTTTTTTTTTTTTTTTTTTTTTTTGGGGGGGGGGGTTTAAACTTTCCCCCCNGGGTGGGGTGGGTATAACAGTTTCCCCTCATTTAATGGAGTCACAGAATGACTGTAGTCAGAAGGGACTTCTGTAGGCCATCTGATTCAACCCATCTGCTCAAACAGGGCCACCCAGCACCAGGAGCCCAGGGCCATGTCCAGACAGGTATTGAAGATCTCCTTTGATGGAGGATCCCTGAGCAACTTGTTGCAGTGCCTGTCTGTTACCTTCTCTGAGCTTACAATCTGTTTTTTTTTTTTTTTTATAATTTTAAATTTTTCTTTTTCTTTTCCCCTGCTTTTTTTCATTGCACTCAGGTTAAGCTGTTTGTACAGGGATTTCTTTTTTTTTCTTTGTTTTTTTTTTTTTTTTCTTTCTTTTTTCATGGCCTACTGCAGTTTTCTGCAGTTTTTAGCTTTCTAGGAAAGTTCTGTTATCTCTCCCACAGCAGTAGTATCAGAGGTTTATTTGTAAATTATATTGCCGCATTTTCAATTAAGTAACACCACTTCAGAGTTATCTTAACACTAAGTACTTGTGAAATTCGATGCACATACCTTTATATCCTTAGCTTTTAATTACCAGCTCATTTCAAATTGTTCTGCCTTTCTTACAGGTATTGTGGCTTGTTGAGTCACTCATTAAGAGGTTCTGGATTATTAAACTCTTCTTTTTTCAAACTTTATGAGATCTTGGATTTTGTGGCTGGGAGGACAAATGACAGATGGATTTAACTCAGTTTAAATAACAGCATCACATAAGTTACTGCATATATCCAATATGTTATCTTTTCTGGTTATATAACTTCCTTGTCAATCATTTTTGTTATCTGATAAGTAATCTGACATTGTAGGTTAGCTACCTTTAAAAGATATATTCATCCATTACACTAACTAGTTTGAGCAAGTCACACTTAACTATATTGTTATTTTCTTGTACAGGGTTGATCCATTAGCAGTCTTAGGAACTATGTAAACCCTATCCTCAAGCTAAATTCATGAAGTACCTTTTCTTTTTTATGTTTTGAGTTACAGAAAAAAACCCCAAACCTGCCTACAAAACACATGTAAGGAAATGAAAAAGTAAAAAAAAAATTGTTTTTATACATTCTTCATCAATGAAATCAGGTTTTATCTGCCTTCTTCATTTTGGTGGATCTTTTTGCAAGCATCATTGTCAGCTCTCTTGTGCTGTGTTATCAGCAGTTATGACTCCCTGTCATATAACATTGTCGTAACAATACAGTTAACCTCTTCTATGCAAAATTAGATAGAATACTAAGAAAAACATCTTTTTTCTCTGGAAAAAGATAAGCCAGAGATTTATAAACCAGAGATTAGCTGGCTTGTAAAACTTGTTAAAGGTATAAATGTAACACTACTGTATGACTCTGAACTGCATGTTTTCTTAATAAGCCAGCAATTTTATTAGTCTTTCATCACATGTCTCTCTGGATGTTGCTGCCATTGCTCTTTCCCGTGTCTAGTATTTTGAACTGGAAAAAAAGAGAAAGAAAAGTGTTAAGAAAATGAAGACTGAAGAGATTTTTATTTGGTAGGATATCTGCAGATATGTTATTCCTGTCCTTTGATAAAGCTATCTCTAGGCACTGGAGATACCCTGTATTTATCAGAACACTGGCACTTGGTAGTGCCAAATTTTAATGATGCCAAATGTATACAGTTGAAGAGTAAGAAATGTGAATTTATGAACTATTTAGAGAGTGGTAGGGTTTGTATTTGCAACAATATACTGGAAAAGTAGAAATCTCCTTTCTGACTGAGTCGGATTTGTAGTCAGCGAGGCATTAGCAGGGGTAGGAGTTGTATTGTTATGAGTGGTAAAGGAAGATATGAAAGAGGAAAGAGGGTTCNGGAAGGAAGAAAAAAAAAGGAAAAGAGGGGTCTTGTAAAAAAAAAAAAAAAAAAAAAAAAAAGGAAGAGCTATGCTATGGAGGGGAAAAACTTACCTGCTTATCAAAACACAGGAACTCTGTGAAGTTCTGGTTAATTACTGTGTCAGAAATAGAGTTAAAATAACATATTCTTAGTACTATGCAGTAAGTGTGTAGCTTAGTAGGAAAGAAATTAGTATTTTTGTTCTAAAGTATGTAATACGAATCAAACACATCAACATGGAATGCGGGAGTGCTTATGGACTAATACTTGTAGATCCTCTTGCACAGAAACTTGTAGAATACATTCACAGTCCAATGGGGAAATGGGCAACAAACAGCCCTGCACCTCACTATAGAGTTTTTCTGCATATTAGAGTTTATTTTTTTAGTTTTCATTCAGTACATGGGCAAATGCTTTATAACATTCTCTTGGACATTAAAAATAATAAAGCAGTGAAAACTTTAGTTTTCAGTGATTCCAGTGGAACTGGAATTTATCTGATTTTAATAAATACATGAATGACTGTTTCTTTTTGTGGTATTCCTTATCAACTCACAGAGAAACAAAACTCTGGATGGTGAGCACAGTACTAAAACATGGGCATCTAATGATAATATTGGGGTGGTCAGGTGAGCAAATGGGGTCATCTCCATGCTAAAAGCTAGCAATTACCCACTAACTAAGTGCTGTCTTTCCATACAGAGATATCTGCAGAAATATTGTTTCAATGACATTTGGCTAAAACTGGGAAAAGTCTATGGAAAATGTTAACTAAATCATATAAAAAAAGAAAAAAAAAAGATTTAACATGGAAGTTTCTGCTTTGAGTAGGATTAGCTGTGCACTCAACTATCCATGTCACAGAGGATTTCACAGAATTTTTCAGCTGACTGTATCTTGCAGAACTGTCAGCTGCTGCAGAGATCAAAGGTTGGAAAGGAAGGACAATATGTAGATGTGTCATGCTAGACTTGGTGGTCCTAAAATCTACAGTGATGCACCAGAATATGTTTATAATTTGTCACAGATGCACCAACTAATTACTGGCTGAGTGCCTACATTTTAGAATAAATAAGTACTTCCCAAAACTAATATGATTTTATATAAATTAATATATAATAGGATAGATTATATAAAGGTTTTTTAAAAGATTGTCTTAAAATTGGAAGCTCTCAGAAACTTTTTCTTTTTTTTACAATATTGCAAATGCCTAAAACATGTTTTCTATTCATGTGATACAGCCTAAGTAATTTACCAAGGTGAAAGTTCTGTATATATCATGCCTTTCAAAGTGAAGAAAAATTACTTGTCCTGCTCAATCCTGTGTTTTCGTAGACAATGGAGAAGAAATCTGCAGCAATTAATGACTCTTCATAGTGTAGTGGGTTTTCAGAGTAAAGCTGATGTTAATATATGCACAGGTGAGGTGCATGAAATACAGTTTGAGGCTCTCTTGCACTGTTGTAACTTGATCTTCTGGCACATCTGCTGCAGATCTGATGTATCCAAATGTAACTGAGTCAAGGTCTGAGAAAAATGGATATTGAAGGAGTCAAAAAGACTTCTTCAAGTGGTTCTTTATAGTTGGTCTACCAGAAACAAATGGGTGTACCTGATTCTAAGGCTTTGTGGTGAAGTATTTTGGAAAAGCATAATTTAAATACATGTACTCTCAACGGATTATGTAATAGGAAGATATGCACACTTTGAAGTAGAGGGAAGTTTGCAGAGGTTTTATTAAAATGCAGGCCACACAAACAAGGTTGTTTTGATATGATTTTGCAGGGAGGTGAGTGCTTGCATGGTCAAGTAATGGTTTTTTTAATCAATCGGCACACCGCAAAGTAGAGATGCTTTTGTGCAGAAGTTCCTCACCCAGTGACCTATTTTTCCTATCTGAATAAAACATGTTGCCTCTCTGCACGAATCTTACCTAGTTCACTGCAGCTGGAACCGCTTTAAGCCAAGGAAATATCCATAAAGAACTGCATTAGCAATACAACTTATGAGTGTTGACTTTCCTTTCTGCTTCTGAGAGATGCGTTCTGAGAATAGTATTAGGTTAAACCTAATAGACCTTTGAGTGTATTTGCAAATTCACGGAATATGCTTTTTGAAACAATTTTTATTGTTTGCATACTCATCTATCTGTGTTTTTGATAATTTCTTTAAAAAAACCCCCAAAACCAAAACAGCTAAAAAAGAAGCGCTGTCAAGTTTTTGTTGTGTTTGCTGCTAATTGTATGTGTGGAGTTTTTATCATGTTATGTTGGTATTTCCTCACAGAAAACATGTGCTAGCCACTATCCTTCAATGGTAAAGTGAACTCATTCTGTTATTATAAAAGTGACTCATTCTGTTATTTCCTGCTACCTTGATAGCTGAGGGGAATGTTTTGATTAAATTTGGATTAGTCACTGGGTTTGTTACTATCACTGTGCTCATTTCTGTCTTATCAAGAAAAACTCTCATGTATTTGGATATCTAGGGGCAAGGACTGAACAGATTATATACTGACTTTAACGGGTGAGTAATAATCAGTTTGAACGTAATATATGATGGACAGCTCTGTTACTATAAATACAAAGCATCCCCCTTTGCTACCAGTTAGTCTGCTGGCTATTTTAAGCTTGAACATTGCAAGTCATTACTTCTGTTGTAGGCGCTGTTTAACACGTCTCAATGTTGTAGACTTATGAAACTGTTATTCAGCTATTTTTACACTGAAAAAGTTGAGGGAGGAAGAGGAGATGAGGAAGGACTCAGATTTTTCAGGAAAAACAGGTGAGTGTTCCGTAAAATAAGTTACTGCTGAAATACCCTCTAAACAAAAAATTTGCTATTCCACTCCTGAGAAAATTTCATAGGTGAAAAGAAAAGCACTTGAAATGGCACATTTAAATTCTGTAATCAAATGGGAAGAAATCTGATCAGATGCTTCCTTGAAAGTGTGTTGTAACCCACTGCTTACATAAAAACTGAGGATGGTGCAGCCCTGCTTGTTAAGTCATGTCACATTGTTCTGCAAAGACTTTATGAAACCACAGCTCTCAAAAGAAATTTGTTTTGAAGGATATGTGTTTTGACATCACAATTGATCAGATTTTGCATCATTGTTTGAAGATTGCTATATTAAAAAAAAAAATTATTCTTCGCTAATGGTCCCTCTATTTTTTCTCTGCAAGGTCTTGGTCTCAGTGCATTTTTTAATTGTTAAGAGGATGATAAGCTACTTGTGCTCTTGACATATAATCAGGAACCACAGAGTTACACATCAATCAAATACGCCAATTATACATGTATTTTCCTGGTGATATTTCATCCTTGCTTATAGTTGGGAAAGAAAGGAAGGAGATAAAAAATAGTTAATTCAGTCCTTAGTTCTTCTCCAAAAGCAATTGGACAGAAATGGTTCTGGAAAGCTTTTGTTGACAACTATTGCCAGCTGCTCAGTGAGGAAAATAAGAATTTTGAAATATTTTCTTTAATTATCAAAGCCCTTTGTTGACTAGATTCAACACCTGGTTTATAGAGATTTTCCAAGGCAACATCTCTGAGAAGAGATCTTTGGCTCTGTCTTTCTCACTTCAAACCTGAACACTTTAGCTTCTGGAGCCTGGTGTCTCCCTCCTTCTGTTTCTGGGAGGTGTATTTCACTTGCCTCCTTATAATTCCTATTCAGCTTCTCTTTTAGGTCTCTCTTGCCCTGCCTCTATTTGTTATCTTCTTTACGCCAGTGGTCACAGCCAACAGACTTCTCTGCTTTATTACAGTGATTGAAAAGTTTCATACTTGTATGACTTTGCTGGATTAGATGCCCTGTGGGACAAAGTTCCTGATCTGAAGACTTTAGATATGAAGATGATGGGTGTGTTATGAATACCTGAGCTAGAGAGAAGGAAAGATCTAAACTGGATAGATGCAATGCAAACAAAAGACAAAGGGAGGGAAGCTGCAGCAGAAGAATGTACTACCAGGGCACACTCTCATCTGCCAAGCTATTTCTTTTCCAGCTGCAAATTTGCAACATATCTGTAAGGCTTTTTGCTTCAAATCAGCCTTAAACCCACACCCACATCTTTTTTTATTTAGGCACTATGTTGAAGGAATAAGATATAATGCAGATATTATCAATTAGAAGGTATAAGCACTGCTATTTAGCAATTTATTTATAGTTCATCTGATCAGAGGGCTATTAGGCCTTTGTTATACCAAAGTTAGAAGAAATAATCCAGGTAAAAAGTTAAAATAAGATTTTAGTCCACTTTAGGGGAAAAAGTTATTGCTGGTTTTTGTTTTAAGATTAAAATGTTTTAGTGTTTTTGGTAGGAATGGGCTTTGTGTAAAAGTAACAAAATTTTACTCAGAAATTGATTTTTTTTCCCCTCTAAAGAGCTAAAACCATTAAAATCTATTGCTCATATGCACTGACGTTCAGTATTAATTTTATGTCTGGCTATATTGCCTTCTTAAGGGAAAAACTAACATTAATTTGTTGATCAGTGATATACAGTCAGCACAAGGTGCATGGCTGCTGATTAAATAACAAGCATATAAGGATTTTCTTTTATTTTATTTTTAAATGGGTGCTGACAGTAGCTGCTGCTGCCTCACAATCACTTAAGGGCAGTGTGCTTGCTGCACTGGTAGCATTGCTCAGTGTGTACTTTCAGCCAACCAGCCAGATTTTTTTTTAAACTATGAAGAACCAGATCCTTCCTGCATGATTGAAAGTAAACAGTATGGAGGGCTTTCCCCCCAGATTTGATATTAAAATCTAAGTTGCCCATTTATCCCATCTCAGCTAGGCATCTTTGTTAGATAGGCTGAGGAGGAGGAAGGGGGAAGTGAATCAGAGACAAAACTTCAGAGGTCATTCAGCTCTTGTGCATGAGTTAGTTGTTTCCTGGAGATGCTTTCTCACCTCTGTGGGTCAGAGGGTATGTCCAAGTTAGCTGGAATGATTACAGCTCCTACTTGGTCTGCTTCATGAAACTAAGTGGCGCTAAAGGTTGCTTCTGAGCCTGTGAAACAAAAGGCTCAGGACACAGGTGTTGTGACAGTGTGTCTGCACTGTGTCATTGCGTGTGACACCTGCATGGGCCAAGGCAGCTCTGAGCACTGGTTAAGACAACTCACTTTCCAGCTGGGCTGCTAGCTCAGCCAAAGCCCTGCAACTGCTCTGCTTTTCCATCGTCCAGTTCTTGGAGAGCTTTCCTAGGAGCTCGGTGCTCCTGTTTGCACATAGTCCATGCTGCCATATAGACTTTATAGAGGATTTCTCTCTCACCACCAGAAAGTCAGCTATGAAAGGTCACCCCTTTTTCTCCTTGACTAAATCCAGCTATATTCAAACACTTTATGGCAGTCTGCACTGCTGCCTCAGCGACAGCTTGACCTCTCTAAGGCAACATCCATTTGGCCTAATGTTCTCTTGTGATAGCCTTCATAAAACACTTCACTCATTGCGTGCTTAGCCAAAACTCACCCACAAAGATTTTTTTCACTGTTTTTGGTTGCTTGCTTTTTATTCTTCAATTTTTTATGTAACAGTCAAAAGCAGAGAACATACTGGTTAGTACAATTTCAAAAATCTGCACAGATTCTGGGTAACTGGTTTGCTCAAATCCTTGTTTTATGCTTGTAAATGCTCAAATGCAGTTATAAGCCTTAGGAGATAAGGCTGTACCTGATGCAGTTCAAATGATTTTTCTGAGGCTTAGGAAGGGAATAGCTCAAGGATAGTTACATTAGTGTCACTCCAAAGGGCCATTTTATACCAGAGATTGATGTTTGGTACAACTTTATACAAGTTAGGTGAAATACTATATATATAGGCCTCCATGACAGATCTGGACTCTTTTTGGTAGCCCAAAAGGCATGTCTAGATGAGGCTTCCTCTCCCAATTTAAAAGACACAATTTTCTTAAAATGAACTCACTTCACTGAATGGGTTTACTTCTGATACTTCATTTTTTAAATCAGGACTTTTTTTTTCTTTTTTTTTTTCAGAAGGCCTATTTGTGCCCTCAAAGAGTAGTATTTCAATGTTTACATTATCTGTTGTATACTTCATTGCTTCTCTTGGTCAAAAGGAATGATAAACTGTGCATCTCTCATAATATGTATTGATCTTCCAGGTGATTTAAACACCTGTCAGTACTCTTCTGGACTCCATATTAGATAAAATGCTGTATCTTCTCTCCATTTGTAATTCTTATTGAGGCATGAAATTCTATCAAAATCATTTTCATTCTATTTAGCAACAATTCAAAAAATATATATTTACCTTAACAGTCAATCAATTAATATAAAATTACTGCATTGGATTTAGGTTGTTTTTGTGGTTTTAACTTCATTGTTAATGTCCAATTTCTTTTTTGTTTTGTGTAATTTCCCTAAAGCTTATGGCTTTCCAACAGTAGAAATTCATCTGTCTCTCTGGTACTGTTAGTCCAATAAAGAGACCACAATAAATTGTTGATAAAACTTACTTTTCTGTGACCAGAGTGTTAATTATGATGGATTGACTATGATCTAGATTTTCAATGTAATGATGATCCTATTTATTGTTTTAAACACCTAATTTTTAATTAGCCTCCAGTTTTCTTTGCTTTAAAATTTTAAATTTTAAAATTGTGCCTGGATCACTGCATTCATAACAACATTATGTAAATAGTGTAAACAGCTGCTATGGCAAAGGAGTCCCGACCTTCATCTCTGCCTCACCAACTCCACGGATACTTAGTTTCCTTCATTGTTCTCTTCAGGATGTTGTTCTCTTGGATAGGTTTTCACTGTTTTGGAATCTTTTTAAACATAATTGATTAAAGCACCTCTATAAATTGAATTTCCCATGCGGAGTTTTTAAAGCCTCTGGAACTTGATAAGCTTTTGTAACAAAAGAAGAAATGTTTCATGTGGCTTGAAATCCTCCTTGCATAAAGGAGCATTTCATCAGCCACGGTCTGCTCTGCTAAGCTCTGCTGGCACAGTGACACCTGAATCCCATAGCCTAACTAGCTTTTTTTGTCTTTGCCTCAGGGTAAGAGATTCAAGAAAGTTGTTTTGCTGTTCAGTAAGGAAGACACTGCTGAGCCAATGAATTAAAAGAACATAAAAGTTGCTCTCTTCTTGGAGAGAACTTTGCATAAACTCTAGAGGGTTTGCCACTCTCTGTTAGTGGGGCTCTTTGGAAATAGTTGTTTAAGAAAACTTAGAATAACTAGGAAACCTTCAGGAATCTAAGTTGTTACAAAAAAAAGTGCAGGAAGACAAAGGAGGGTTAAACACATCTCAAGTTTAATTGAAAGTAAAATTCAGAAAGAAAAATAAGCTTAAGCTTCAAGCTTCAGGGCAAAAAAGCTGCAGTCTTCTGGGGTTTAGCATTTCCAGCAACAGTGACAAGCAACAGTTAAAGATGAAAGCAAAAGTGTATAGAAATAGACCATTTTCTACTGCTCTCATTTTGAAATGTGTCCATTTCTGTGTCTGATCTGCAGCCATGAAGTGGAAGGTGTGCATATTTTAAGGCAGCAGGAAGGAATTGTAATTATGTTCTTGCAAGGCCTGTGAACATTATGTTTTTATCTCCCCAGGAATTAGATTTTCTTAAACACTCTCAACTGCTATAGCAAAACTCAATCAAAGAAAATGCTCCCCTTTCCTTTCTTTATGACCTGAGACAACAGAGGAAAAGAAATTGAAAACTCATAGGTGCAGGTTAATCTCATGTTTCTTTTATTTCAGAATTACAAGACATACTTGATGATTCTCTAAAGTCAGGCTTGCTGTTCAAAGACTGAGAAGCAATGACAGAGTTGTGTGTTGTACAAGTGTCACTGATGGATTAACTGGGATCCAAACATATTTTGAACAGTATCAGAAGAGAAACCGTCACTTAGTAGAGAATGATAACTGTTTGAGACTTTTGAAAATTTTTGTAATGTTCTTCCATATCTTACGCACTAAATAGACTTGAATCAGTTAAATACACAATGGGCAGTCACACTGGCCACATTTAGGTTATCACTGCTTGCCAAGAAATATGGCTCTCTTAGTATTAACCAGTGTGACAGCTGGCTTAGAGCACACTTCAGTGCTTGTAGTGTAAGGAATAGAGCCATCCATCCACAGAGGACCTGAGTGTGCTGATTGACACCCAGGTGAATGTGACCCAGCCTGCACACAGGTGGCCAAGAAGGTCAATGGCATCCTGGCCTGTGTCAGCAGTACTGGCCAGCAGGATTAGGGCAGCAATCTTCTCATCCCTCTGCACTGTGAAACATTCCCCACTCTGTGTGGCCCTGGTGAGCCTCCACCTCAGGTCCTCTGTTCAGTTTTTGACCCCTCACTACCAGAAAGGCATTGAGGTGCTGGAGTGTGCTCAGAGAAGGGCAAAAAAGCTGGTGAAGGGTCTGGAGCACAAATCCCATGAGGATTTGCTAAGGGAGATAGGGTTGTTTAGCCCAGAGGAAAGGATGCTCGGGGAGATCATGTCACTCCATATACAAAGTACTAGGTATCTTTTTCCAACAAGTGGCAGGATGATTCTTTACTGTGAGGATCAGGAGAAACTGAAACAGGATGCCTGAGAAGTTGTGAATCCCTAGAAGTGTCCAAGGCCAGACTGGATGGGTCTTTGAACAAGGGGAAGATTTCCCTGCCCATGACAGCAGGGTTACAACTAGATAATATTTAATGCACTTTCCAGCCCAGGTAATTCTATATGTCTATGACTGTATGACAAGAGGAAATGTCATCAGGTTGTGCCAGAGGAGGTTTAGATCAGATATTTTTAAAAAATTCTTCACCAAAACTATTATCAAACATTTGAACAGGCTGCACAATGAAGTGGTTGAGTCACCATCTCTGGTGGTATTAAAAAGTTTTGTAGGCATGGCACTCAGGAACATGGTTTAGTGATGAGATTGGCAGTGGTAGGTTTACATTTGAACTCAATTATTTTAAGGGTCTTTTCTATACAAATGATTCTGTGGTTCTTTATGTGTGATCATGGATTTATTCAGATGTAATGCATACCTGAGATGTCAGGAAAAGCTGGAGTGAGTTTTTATTGCACATATTTTTCTACCTACAATCATGAATAGACCTTGAGTTTATTGCCAAGAAGAAAGGAAGCAATATTCCAGTGGTGTACTGTGGAAAAGGACAACAAAACATGTCCAGGTGTCCCTCTGTTCAATTCATTGAAAGATTGCCAAAGGCTTGGGAAAGGCAATTATTTAAGCTATCAGCAGAGAGCTTTAAAAGGTTTGCCTGCTTTAGGAGGATGCCTGCATTCCCACAGATGAGAGAAAGATCCAGACCAAATATTCAGACAAGTATTTGTCTCACCCATTTTGAAATAAAGCTCTTCAAGCTGGTGGCTAAGTTGATTCAAATGCTTCATCATGTCAGCTTGAGTCTTCATCCAGCTGTGTAGTCTTTGCTGTAAGGATTTCTTGTGTTGAGAAGTAGCCAAGCATGTTTCCTGTGGGCAACTGACTTCAAATTGTTGTTTCTTAATCATTCAAATCCACTTTTATATTTTACAAAAAAGTAGGAAAAAGTCCCCCAGCAGCAAAACCCAAAAAACTTCAGGGCATAAATTCAACCTGTTTAAGCAACTCATCCTTCCATGACGCCAAAAAACTGCACAAAGCATAACCCAAAAGAAAAGCAAGTAGGGTAACTGTTTAATGCAGGGAGTGCCTTTTTCAGGACCGATAATGTTCAGAGTCATTGTCTGTGTTAAAAAGTGGGAACTCAGGAGAGGATTCAGAGGATGATTTCCCACCATGCAGCAGGCACCCTCAAAGCACAGCAGCACTATCCTTTTCCTGTCTTACCTCAAAGGACAAAAGAAATCTTCAGTTTAGGTCTTACTCTATTGATAATAATTTCAACTGAAACTGACAAACATGTCTGTTTTGAGAATCAGAGTGGATGCTTCAGGATACTCTTCAGTTTCTGTTGCTATGATTTAAATGTCTGCTTCATGCCATGAGCCCACTTTTTTTCCCTTGCTATTACTTTAACTCACTCAGTACAAATTCTTGTGCAGAAGGAATAATCAATGATATCCTTGCTCATGAAGCTTCAAAAAGTAAAATCTACGTTTTCTAGAGCTCATACGGGGGGATGAGAAAAAAAAAAAAAGACAAAACCCCCCCATGCACATAATGAATATAAACTAAGAGAAAAATGCACATAAGCCAAAAGAAAAACAGCATCAACAGTGTTCTTGGAGTGTCTAAATACAGGGCAGGATGAAAAGAATATTTTCTGCCTGATCATGCAAGCAGTATGACATTGTATGATGAAGTTAATTCTGCTGGTCTTGCCACCATTCAGCTGCAGTGTATTGCCTCATTGCTTCAGTCAGTGGGTTACTCATCTTGGGTAGTAAGTAATCTTTCATGCAAGAAATTGATTTCATATTTTGTGCATGTTTTATATATTGCCTTATATAGCCTCCAGTTTGCTTTTGTAAACCAAAATTGTCTCACCTTTACATTCAGGTGCTTATTCTCTTTTGATGGCAGTAAGTTCCTACTTTACCAGACTTTGTCTCACAGCATGACTTAACTTTCACCAAAACCATACTTTCATGAACTTTCCCCTGGTGAGAGGCATCCCAAGGTGTGAATCAGGACAGTGCTCACATATCTCCAGCCAACTGATCAGCTGAATACCTTCTGATACCTATTTCCCTCCATAGAAAATACCACTTTCTAAACTATTATTTGTTTGATTTTTTTTTTTTCCCCCAGAGAATGAAAAAATAATCCTGTGTAAGTCTGGCAGCTTCAAGCCTGAGGGGAATGGTTGATTTTTTTTTTCCTGATCTCCAGTGAGTTGGAAGCCTGTAAGAGCTTTCAAGTTCTGCTAGGAAGACAGGCCAGAATGGTCCTATGGGCACACTGAAAAATGGTCTTGAAACATCTGGGGATGTTTTACTTAAAGCAAATTACTTTAAAAGTTGGAGAAAATGTGAGATTTATAATTATGCCAGAGAAATACAAGCCAATTGCTACCCATGTATAATGATAGAAAACAGATACCTTAGCTTGATGGCACAGCTTTGGGGTCCATATGTCAAAAATTTTAGGCAAGGAAGGCTTGGTAATTTTTTTATTGAAAGGAAAGGAAAAACTTGCTTGCAGCCTCCCCTCACTCCTGTTCTGCTGTTAAGATATAAAAAATTTTGAAGGTGGACGACCGGTTTGGTTCATTAGGCATACCCACAGCTGTTAGGGAAACTAACAGAGGTTAGGGTTATGAGGAGGAGCAGCACAGAAAGCAGTTGGTGTCAGGGCTGGCCACAAGCCTGGGCAAGGAGGGGTTTCCAGGGTGATGTACAGCACCCTGGCCAGTGTGCAATGACAGGCAGCACAGCACGTGATTGAATTGAGCAGACCTGAGCACGACCCCTTAAGCTGATAGCATGAGCCCAGAATATATTGTTTTGCATATCATTAACAAAGTTTCATTTCATGAGAGCTGGAGGATCAGCAATGGTTCTGTGGTTCATTACTAGAGCAATTACAGCTAAAAGAGAAGGGCTCCTTTGGGAGTATTCTCCCTATATTCTGGAAGGTAATTTGCTTTTTAGGTAATATTCATATTGGCCCAAAGAGATAATCATTATGTTTCCTCTTTTTGCCCTCCAAAAAATTATATTTATTTAAATCTTTTTTTTTTTTTTTTTTTTTTTTTTTTTTTTTTTTTTTTTTTTTGTGAAGTACAAGATACTGTTTAATGGATGGTCAGACAATGCAGTTGCTGTTCTTGGCTTCTTGTGTGGGGATTAGGGCACTAGTTCTAGAAAACCTGGAAAACTGTTCTGTCTCTAAGTCCCTGGCAGAAAAGTTGTACTTCCAAGATATATTTACTTAGTGAAAGGATGAAAAAAAATCCCAAACAAAAGAAAGGCATAGTAATATGGGGTTAGTAATATATAATATAGTGGGCAGTAATAATTTTTTGAGTGTCACCTATTGTTCGAAATGAAAGTAACTAATTCTAGCCAGTAGGTGCAAAATTCAGTTATTGCAGGTAAGAAGGTGACAACATACATATTTCAATTCAATTCAATTCAATTCAGTTTTAGTACTTTGATGGCCAAATTGCTCTTCATTATGAGGAGGTAAAAATATGTTGCATTACAAGATTTTTTTTCTTGCAAATCTCTTAGAGAAGGGTTCATGTATCCTTCAGGATAGGAGTTTTCAGCTGATATTTTAAAAACTGCTGACATGAAATATAATAATCATTTTTGGGAAAAGAAGACTGAAATAGAAGTTTTACTACCTTCTTTATCAAATAGAAAAAAATCAGTCATACATATATTTTGCTTTTGTTTATCTGATGGTTTTTAAGATCCGTTTTCTACAATTTTATTGGAAGGTCCTGCTTTATTATTAAATAGAAATGATATTTCAATATTATTATCTTCAAAGAATAATTATGTAAGGCGCTTTGCCAAAACTAAACAGATAAAATGAAAGCGAGTGCAAACATGCAAGAAGTGAACTATTGATAGTAACGTCTGTAGAAGAAATAGTTCCATTATCTTAAATAATGGAGTTCAGAGGAAGAAAGATAAAGGGATTTCCCCTTGTTATTTAAAATCCTCTATGTGTCAGGATCAAAAATGGGAGATACATGTCTGTGTAGTGTGAATGCAAAAAAAAAAAAAAAAGAAAACACAACAACAATGAGATTTTTTAAATGCACACAATGTTCTTAACATTAATCTGTCATTGCACAAAGTTTTCAGCTACAGTATTTGTCTTCTGTAACTGGAAGGCTTGACTGACTTGTTCATGAATGTGATGGATTTGGGGAAAAAATCCTAAGTGGAAACAAAGGTGAAGCTTTTTTTTTTTTTAAGTCAAAAAGGATGTGACAGGAACAGGTAGAAAGTGATTTATAGCAGGTGACATGTGAAGCTGTTTGTCATGCTTATATTCTGTATGTCTTTTTTGCCTCTGACCCAATGTCTGTCAATAGTTTTAATCTGTTGTCCCAACATAAAAGCAAGAATCCAAAGTTGCTTCTGTTTGCCAAAAATTGATGTGATTTTTATCACAGCACAGAGATATCTAGAGGGATGACTCGTGAAATGTTGCCATTCTGTGACACTCAGATTATTTTAAAAGTCAGAGGAATTGCAGTGGTGAGTTCTGCAAAACTAAAAAAAAACAACAAAAAAACCAAACCTGTAGAAGGATTCTCTTACTTGCTGAAGCCTCTTACTTGCATGGTGACAAAATTCCAGGTGGAAACGGGCATTGTCAGTTGAAAGCTATTAAAATGCACTGAAGTGCATGTTTGCATAAAGATCCAGAGAGACATGTTTGCAAATTTGGCCATAAACACTGAAAGAATCCATCATTATTTAAAGGCAATTTAAAAAAAAAAAAAAAAAAAAAAAAAGCTTAAAAGTGGGTTCTAAACAGGTCTTTATATAATGAGGTTTTTTTTGTAGACAGTTGTACCTATGATTCTTCCTCAACTATAGCCAATGGAAAAAATGCTTAGTTGTCTCTCCCACACAAAATCTGAAGTACTTCCTTTTAAAATCAGGCAGCAACCATCAGCAGCAAATTTTGGTATGAATGGCTCATTCTCTAAATATTTTTAATTTTAAATGAATTTGATTATACCAAAGGTTTAAGAAGATCATCAACAAGAAAATATTTTCTTTACATCTTTACAGCAATGGAATATTTGGGTTTGGAGGGCTTATTATTTGTTTGTTTTTTCCCCTCGGAATATTTTTTTTTTTTTTTTTTTTTTTTTTTTTGGTAGGAACATAAAACAAATGCACTTGGTGAGTATCTATGCTCTGTAGACATAGGTGACAATGGTACAGGCCATGATGTGATCACTGAGGTTTAAACTTGTTTATAAATTATGAATTCATCTACATAAGCCTTTTTCTCTAGCACATGGGCAGAGGTTATGCCTGTTCTGCTTATTTTTGAGATGAATCATAGTATGAACATACCTGTCTCTTCCCTATTGCTTAAATGATCTCTTATAACAGATTATACTGTTTAGACAGCAAAGGTTAGGTGAGATAAATCTTTCTGCAAATGGTTGAAGAAAATAGTCAGCAGGTAATGAATTCTTCTGTAGTATAGCATTTGTAAAATTAAAAAAGTCAAGTATATGTTTTTTAAGGAAAAGTGAAAAAATATGATAAAAAGCAATGACACTCATTTTGATGTTTTTTTTTTTGTTGGCAACCTAGAGAAATTTTACTAAAGCTGTACTCAAACCAAGGGAAATTAGTGAGAAAAATTAATAATGTTCCTATGTTGCTTAAGGCCAGCTTTTGTTGCCAGAGGGTGCTGTCCTCAGAAATACATGTATAAAAAGACTTTCTTTGGATGTAGCCTCCCTTTTATAGGGGTATTTTCTCAGTGTCTAGGTAGTCTAAGCACTGTTGTCCATTTAGTGTACACTCTGCCTCAAATAACTTTGACATCCCTGGGGTAGAGAAGCTTTCTTTAAGTGGCTCTTAGGTGACCACAAAACATTTTGAATGAGCTGATTTTCATGCAAGATCATCTCCAAAGCTTCCACCCAAGCATAGGGGTCCTGATTCAGTAGCAGTAATAGAGCAGTAAATTGCATCCTAAATCATATTGTCACAGAAACATTTAGGTTGGAAAGGAACTTTAAGATCATCCTGTCCAACTTGTCTTCCACTAAACTTTGTCCCTAAGTGTGACATGTACACATCTTTCNGACTTGCTCCAGAACCTCAATATCCTACTTGTAGTTACAAGCCCAGAACTGCACACAGGACTCCAGGTGTGATTTCACCAGTACCAGTACACCAGAGGGAAAATCATTGCCTTTGTCCTGCTGGCAACATTGTTTCTGCTATAGGTCAGGATGCTTTTTCTTTGTTTTTTTTTTTTTTTTTTT
>VWZN01000691.1:3303-62735 GCA_013396955.1 Regulus satrapa | reverse complement strand
TTTTTTTTTTTTTTGTCACAGCATTAAAATTTCCTAGCCTTCTAATTTGGTTGCATTCTGAAAAACCTTCTGTCTTTGATAAAATTATGAAGAAAAGTTAGAAAGCCCTTCCTAATGAGTGTACAAGATAAAAGAATTGTCCAAAACGGCAAAGAATCAAACTTCTGAGATAAACTGTGACAAAGAAGCAAATGAAACCAGACATAGTTATATATAAGCATTCAAACTTCAAATGCTGTGATCTGTGGTGGTATTTTTCTTTGGTTTTTCGTTGGTTGGTTGTTTTTTTCTTTTTGTCTCTTTATAAAATAAAGGCTAAAAAATAATAGTTTTCAGGTCAATTGGATTACCAACCTGTAATGATTTTGTTTTCAAAGCATTAAGGCCAAGCTATTTGCACATGTCTATGATGAAGGGGAAATTGGATTTGTCAAAAAGTCATAAAAGCAACAATAAATTATGTGTCTGTCATCACATAATACACAAAGTTAAGCCCTACAGTAACAACTTACGCTGAGATAATACAGACAAAACAATGCATGAGGAGAACTAAATTTTATGGAGTACTAGCAATAAGAATTTTAAAATTAGAATGAAAGGAAACTATTAAAAGACATGGAAAAGAGAATTTTAAATGTATTAAGTGATTTGATGTCATAAGATGGATCTGTAAAAATAAACTGAATAAAAGACCCAAGATGTTTACTAAATATCAACAAAAATGAGAAGCATCCTAAAGAGAGAATCAATACAATTTGAGAAGGCAACTGAGATTAAATGAAAATAAATAAACTAGAACAAGGAGGAAAGGTCTTTCTATAAATTGTTTTACTTTGGGAATATATCTTGATCAAATGAGATGGTTACATAAGACTGTCAAAAGGCACCATTAAACCTATTACCCACAGACTGCTCAGCTACCATATAATCAGTGTGTTAAAGGATTCTTTTTGATAACACTGGCATTAAAATATATCATCAGACTCAACTATTACTGTCTTTAATAGAACCACAAGTAATATGAAGTGAAATGTGCTCAGTAAGATCAACATGTTGCTCATTGTGGCTGAGGTTTGTTCTGTCATCTTGCTTTTAAACAGACTGTTTATTTCATTTAATAGTTATGAAGAAATAACATCCAATGCGAATGTTCTGATTTATCCTTCAAGTAGTTTGTAGAAAAGATGGCATTAAGTCAGTCTTTCATCTCACAGTTCTATTTTCATCTATTTTTCTAACATGTCAGTGGAAAAAACAATAAAAAAAATCCAAATTCAAATGCAGCTCAAATCCATCATAACATGCCTTAGCAAGCTGTCATTTACTTCCACTAAGCATATAAAGCACTGCATCAGATTAATCTGTGCTTACAATCTCTAGAAGCAAAAGAATGTTAAAAAAACCCACAAGGCTTCATCTTTGTTTTGAGTCAATTGTGAGAAATTACTCCATAGTAATTAGCAATGGAACTAAAGAAAGCTGGAATGGAATCAAAGAATTACAAGAATTGCACCGAAATTACCTTTACAAATAGATTCAAAGTTGAAGATCTTGAAACACAGCAATCTTTTGAGTGAATTGGTGCAAATAATGTGTTAATGGAAGATAATTGATTGTCAAGAATGCTGTTGATAAGGAATTGATTTCAGTTTTGTAATCAAAGGATGAATCTGATTGGAAGTAAACAAAGATTTCTCTCTCTTTTTTTTTAAAATAAAATGTAAAGGTTAACAGATTTCAAGTAGACTTAAAAAATTTCTTACATCATAATATCTTGAATGTATTTTAAACCAATGTAAAATAAGTGTTTGTCTACTTTAATTAGCTCATTACCAAACCATAGGTTCATTTTCTGTATTGGCTATGATTTCCTTTGACATAAATTGGAACCTGATTCCTAGCTTATGTGTTTATATATGTGTTTAGACAATGAAAAGTAGGTGAACTGTATCCTGTCTTTCCATCACATACAGTTAAGTCTATTAGGGTCAACAGTATCCTTTTCCTACTTATGGGTGGAATGAATTACTCTGTGGAGGTTTCTCTACTTGCTTCTATGGCAAAATGTTACGAGAGATCTCTTAAAAGGTGGCTCTCAGCCTAAAAATTCTCCCATCAGGAGGTTACTGGCTCCTGGCTTCATGTAATTACCATTGACACAGTTTCATATCATGCATGGGAGAGAGTGAACACAACCCCTTGCAGAATATTCCAAAAAAAGCAAGAATAAAAAAATTTATCTGAACAGTGGGCCCAGACATCAAGAAGCAAGGAAAGATTTTGAACTTTAATCTTGCATATACTGGATGAATACTTTTGTTCTGGGTAACTGCATAAAAGATTGGGACCATCATGGCAGTATCTTTTAGTATATAAATTGGGGGAAAAAAACCTGTTGACATTTTTCAGTGAAGTCAGCTTCCCTTCCCCAAAATTTCTATATAATCAAGCAGAATGCTTTTAATTGAAGAAAATTTAATCATTATATTCGTCAAAAACATTGCAATACTAAATGAAAATAGACTTCTTATTGGCTCATTTTTTCCTTCATGGTATGAAATTCTGCTGAAGATAATCTTTCACACAAATCTTCTGTATTTTATTAATTTTGAAAAGAATTTCACTATGCATCAGCAAAATATTTAATGAATTCAGCTCACCAAAAAGCATTACTATTAGTTTTTTTGCATGATTTTTATTAATTTGATCCTACTGCACATGAACAGCTTGATCAGAACTGATGTGAAATGTTGTCTGCTTGAAAAGCTGTGAAAATTTGCAAAGGCAGAAAATAATTAGAAAAGCTGGTGCTAAGATAAACCTCTTACTTTGAATAAGTTCTCAGAAACCTATTTTTGCCTCAAATACTGATGACAATTTGCAAGCAGTCACCCCTTTTATTACTCAGTTTCTTGCTTGAAGAAAAATGCCATGCTATGAATTGCTAGCATCTCTTCCCACAGTAGCTGTGGTCTCCTTGGGGTTCTTTTGGCCAAGTACCAAACTAGCTCTGCTTGTGACATTTTGTTTGATAACATCATAAAGTGGTAAGGCCATGGAATGTATACATAGCAGTATGCACTAATAAAGTGTTTATTCTTTAATGTCTCCCAGATGCTTGCCTATAGCTTTTTCCAGAAGTAAAGAGAATGTGTTGGCTGGATGTGATCTTCTGTTTATATTATCTTCTGGGTCTATGTGATAAGTCAAATTCTTTCCTCCTTTGCTTTTGTAGAGTCAGTAAAGCAAGTGTTGCCTTAAAGGTCTGTTCTTCTATGTGTAACAAATGCCAGGTCTATTAAATAGCTAGGATCAAATGGAAATAAAACCTGAAGAGTGAAGGATCTGTTTGAGGGAAAAGCAGTCAATAATTTCTGTGTTACATGAAATTACAAAATTCTGTTAGACTCATAATGTTTAACTCCAGGGGGTTTTGGAGTTTATTAGAATGAACAGAAGAGTTCTGTTCCCAAATTTAGGGGAACATTCAAGACACAATATTTTTGTTCTGCCATTCAGTAAGAAAGGGCATGATGCTTGGGATTCTTTATTGCTTATTTTTGCTATTATTTATAGTAGTTTAGACATGTAAAAATGACAACTGTTGTGAATACTTTGGTACTTTCAGTTTGCACAGCTGTAAATCACCAGTACAATCAGTGAGTTCTGTGGGGCAATAGAAAAATGAAACCATGTCTTTTTACCCAGGTTAGGAGTATCTGTTCTGATAAGGCTGAAAATCAACAACAACAAAAAATCAATTGTAAAGGTCTTACAAGTCAGTAAAATGAAAAAAAAATAAAGTTAGAAGTTTTTCACTGTTTACTCTGTGTGCTAGTTTTGGCTGGCATAGAGTTAAGTGCCTTAAGAGTAGCTGGTCTGGAATCGTTAATGGATTTGTGACTAAAACCATGTTAATATCACAGTGGTGTTTTAGTTACCGCTGAGCAGCCTCAAGGCCTTTTCTCTTTCTTATCCCTGCTAAGCAATGAAGGGGCTGGGTGTGCACAAGATGCTGGGAGAGGACACAGCCAGGACAGCTGACCCCAAGTGACCAAAGGGAAATTCCAGACCACGTGTTCAGCATATAGAGCTGGGGGTAGATGAAGAAAGGAGGAGATATTCAGAGTGATGGCATTTGTCTTCCCAAATCAGTGATGGAACCCTGCTTTCCTGGGGATGGCTGAACACCTGTCTGCCCATGGAAAGTGGTGAATTAATTCCTTGTTTTGCTTGTGCAAAAAGCGAAAGCTTTGCTTTACCTATTGAACTGTCTTTATCTTAACCTGTGAGTTTTCTCACTTTTGATTTTCTAATTTTCTCTCTCATTTTGATGCATGAGGAGTAGGTTAACAGTTGTGTGGTTCTTAGTTGTCAGTTGGAGTTAAACCAAAACACTTTGCCATGAGATACCAGGTAATAGTTTTGAAAATGTTTAAATGCTTTTCAAGCCCAAGTACTCTTTCAATTGCAACACAGACATTTAGGCCCAGACTATTTACGCTTGTCAAAGCACTTCACAGTGTATGCAATTTATTCTGTGTCTGTTATAGCAGCATCTGCCAGCATAGTGATCATCATCAAGGATGTGATCTTTGGTTGACAGCAGAAACTTCTATTACACAAATAGTCGTACTGTCAAAACTGAACTTTTGCTGAATTAGCTAATTTTACTTGAAAGGACTGGAAAATAAAATGTTAGTGTAGGCACCAACTCATCAGGATGACACCAAATACCTTCAGGTCTGAAATTTTCCTAGTCCAAAAATAGTTTCAAATGTGTGTGTCCTATTTTATAAAAGTACAGAACAGCAAAGGCTCACTGTGCAAGATCCAGGACAGGGTTGTGGGTGTTCAAGATTACCTGTGGAATGCCTAAGTGTTATGGACATGGTCCTCCAGAGTCCCACACCTGATATTAACACACCTCCCTGGACACACTTTGGAAAATTTTTTTCCAAAATATTTTCCACACAGTCAGGACCTTGAAGTTGTAGCTTAAAGTCAGCTTTCTAACGGGAAAGCTTTCCCAAGAGAATCACCAAACACCAAGCACGGGGACAAGCCCCAAATGCCACCTGCTACATATCCCAACAGCAATGTGAGAACATAACTTTGTCTGCTGAGAAGCCACAGGTAAAGGATGTGCAAAGCTCATAATCTTTAAAACTGTGCCTTCTTGGAGTGGCAGAAACAGTAGCATTCTGATTCACTAACAAACATATATAATGATAACAAATATCAAGAGAACAAGAGATTCATTTGTCTGTAGTACCCGAGGGGATCAAATCAGCTGTTTCTACCTGTCATATGGGAGACTACAGATACTTTTTAACTGTTGCACTATAGCTGTACAAAAGATGCTGACACTATGTTGAAGAACATAGCAACAATCTGATGGTCAGGACTGCTAGCTACAGGGGAGAGAGAAACAGCATGAGCTATATTTTCACTGCCTTAGATAAAGACTTCAATAAGATATGCTGTAGTCGTAAGAAAACTTTTTTTTTCAGTTTTGAAAAGAACCAGATGAAATATAATCACCATTCATATGCAGACAGTCAGTTTAAATGACCTAACAGGTCCCTTTGATCTTTATTTCTGTGGTTCTATATGCCAAAGCATTAATATTAACTGGAAATTATTAGCTAGAGTGAAAAAGTTCTGTAAGATTTACTTTACATTGGCCTAGATAAGAGATAAAACAGAGTTAAATATATAAAATGCTAAAAATAAAATAAAATAAACAATATAATCTTTGCATTATTACTGTGTTCTCCTCCAAACAGTTGGAGTCAACTTATTTTGAAAGATATTTATGTTTTTGGATAACACTGCCTTAACAGTAACTAAAAAGAGGATATCCTCTGTACTGAGGATAAAGTAGCAATCATGATTGGCTGGGTTTTTTGAGAATACCCTAGAATCATAGAATGATTTGGGTAAAAAGGGATCTAAAAGGTCATCTAGTTACAGCCTCTCTGCCATGGTCAGGGTGCATCTTTTACTAGTTCAGATTGCTCAAAGCCCTATGCAACTGGCCTTGAACACTTCCAGGGATAGTACATTCACAAGTTCTCTCTTTGCAACCTGTTCCAGTGCCTCATCACCCTCACAGTAAAAAATTTTCTTCCTAGTATCTAATCTAAACCTATTTTCTTTCAGTACCTCTTTATCACTATCATTTGTCCAAATTCCCTCTCAAGCTCTCTTGTAGGCCCCTTTTAGGTACTGGAAGTATTTTCTAACTTCTTACCAGAGCTTTTTCTTTTCCACACTGGTCCACCCAACTTTCTCAGCCTCTCTTCATAGGAGACTTGCTCCATCCCTCTGATCATCTTGATGCCCCTCCTCTGGACTCATTCCAAAAGGTTGGTGATGTTTCTTGTCTGAGGACTCCAGAACTGAATGCAAAATTGTAGGTGGGGTCTCCTGAGAGTAAATAATATCTTTTATGTCTGATCTTGAGAGGGGAGACAACTGACTCAAGTGATTATTTTTTTGATGTGTATGCTGAGTCTAATAGAAGAGATGTCTTTTATAATGTTTGTTTATGGGATATGGGCAGTTCTTTGCGTGGAACAGGATTGGTAACCACAGTTAGTATAATGGTTAAAAAAACCCCAAACATACATGCTGTGTTTTTTTGGTCATTATTATTCAAGCATGTGCTTAAACCAGTGACCTTGTATTCATAAGTCAGTACTATTAAGATCTCTCAAATGATCACAAGCAATCAGATTGTTTGCTTCCTTTATTAAAATCAGTAAGACCTTCTTATCCTGGGTAGGAATTGGATTTCAATAGGTGCATATAGCGCTGTAAAGTATTTCTTGTTTTCCTTCAGAGACACAGCTCTGCTAATAATCCCCACAGCACACATGTCAATTCAGTCATGGATTCTAAGCAGCAAACTGAGAAGAAGAAATCTGTGTATGGAAGAAAGAGTAGTTTGTTAGGGGGGATCGCATTATACAAAGAGCTTTGATATGAGCCAGTTCTCAATCCTGTCCTAGTAACCAGGGTTCAGTCTGTGCCATCAGTAACAAGGTCAGTACAGATGGGCTTCAGACAGCTAAAAATTCACTCGAAAGGGAATATATTAGCTATATTTAGGGACTGTAGCTATAATCAGATCTATGATGAAACTGAGTGTGAGACAAAACAATTGCATCAATGTAATTTACAAAAATAAAAAATGGTCATGAACTTCAAATATTTTAAGGTCAGAAGTCACTGTTTGATGTCCTGGTTAATATAGGTCATAGGACTTTCATGAATTAATTAACATTGACTTCTATAAGAGTAAGACCTTTACTGTTTATATTTTCCCTGTTACATGTAACTGAATTCACCAGATCAGAAAGAAATTTAAGATATTTTTCAGGTCATTCACTTCAAACTTTTCAATGTTATTTGCAGGCCACTGCATCAATGTCATATGCTTCTATACAGGGAACTCATATGCCCTTTCTCATCCAAGTTCTTGCAAGAGCATCATTCTTATTAGCTCCAGGTAACTATGTAACTATGTGAAAATAAAAAGGATAGCAAACTGATACTTCACTGAGAAAGGGAGGGAGATGAATAAGAATGAGATAAACATGGAATGGCATGTGTTGTCTCTTGTCTCTGGATTGGTTTGCAGACTAATGGCATAAGCAGGTGAGAAATAAAATACCCTTATCTGTTTTAAAAGATCTTTGCAATGGACATCTCTAGATTGCTTTTACAGACTATTCATCTTTCACATTTATAAAGGAAACTGAAATCTTCAGTCTGCAAAAGTGGGAGGCTTTTATTCAAATAATTCAAAAAAGGATACCTTTGTGGCAATATATGAATATGGAGATAATGTGGGAGTTCTTCCCTTTATGTTCCCTTTGCCTGTACAAATCTTTAAGTCTAGGGAAATATGTACCTGGACAAGTTGTAGTTGCATTTACTTACTACTACTGCATTTCTTTTTTTATTTTTATTTTTTTTATTTTATTTTTAATTATTTTTTAANTACAAATCTTTAAGTCTAGGGAAATATGTACCTGGACAAGTTGTAGTTGCATTTACTTACTACTACTGCATTTCTTTTTTTATTTTTATTTTTTTTTTAATTTTATTTTTAAATAGATGTAAAGTTTGGAAGCCACAGCAACTTGTGGCAAAAAATTCAATATGTTAAATACATACTGTATGAAAGCATTTATCTTTTATTTATTTTGGATCATCTACTTGATCATTAAACTTGATGATTGAGTTTATTCGCTCATTTCTTATACTGATTTTTTTTTTAAATTGGAAATGACTGAGATAGTGATAATTTTTCTCCACAACAACATGTGTGGTGTTGTGAATTTGTGGTCTAAACAGAGATGATAACACATGGGAGTTTTAGTTAGTGCTGAGCAGTGCTTGCACAGTCAAGGCCTTTTCTGCCTCTCACCCCATCCCAGCAGTGACAAGGCCGGGAGTACACAAGAAACTGTGAAGGGACACAGCTGGGACAGCTGATTCCAGCTCATCAAATGGATATTCCATACATATGGCATAATACTCAGCGGTAAAATCTTGGGAAAGATTAAGTTCATGGCTATGGAGTTTGTTTTCTCAAGTAACCATTAAGTGTGCAGAGATTCTGCTTTCCTGAAGATGGCTGAACACCTGTTTGTAGGTGAATTTCTTATTTTGTGTGTGCAGCTTTACTTCACTCATTAAACTGTCTTTATCTTGGTCCATGCTATCTCAGCTTTTGCTGGTCAGATTTTCTCCCTCATCCCACTGGAGATGGTGGTGAGCAAGTGACCTAGTGAGTGCTTAGCTGCTGGCTGGGACAATCCACCATAAATGTCTGATAAAAATTTCAGCTTTCTTCATACATATTCTAGAGTTATTATATTCCTTTCTGAGATGTGAGAACTAGAACTACACATGATTTGCGAGATGCAAGTGCATCACAGAATTGAATGATAAAATAACATTTTTGTCTTTGTTATCTCTTCCTTTCCTAATAGTTTTTATTATTTTGCTTTCCTGTGTGATAGCTATGAGTAATTTTCTTAGATTATCCATTGTAGTGCAGAGCTAGTTTTTTCCTCAGTGGTAATTAACTAGTTCAGAACTCATCATGCTTCAAGCAGTTTAAGATTGATTTTCCCCCACGGGCATAATTTTGCATTTTAAAGACAGAATTTCATCTGTTAATTGCAGTATACTTTTAAATCCCCTGTAAAGAGTCAGTGGGCCAAATAGTACCTACAGGGTACTCTTGAAAGACACTGTTCTATACCAATCAAGGTGATAAACACTACAAAGAAAAAAGGCTCCAGGAATTTGAACTAAATTTTTCAGAAAGCTGTGGCAAAGATATTTCTGTACATAACATCTCTCACAAAAAACTTGTCACAGTGATTTATACTGACAGAAGAGAGTGATCCACTTTATCTTCAGTTATGTGACTATTATCTTAAGTCATTAAGAAAGAAGGTCAGTATTAGCCAATTCTGTTTCTACTTTAACAATCTAAAAATGAGCTGATAGTCCTCTCACATTACTGAGCAATATTACATGTCTTTCACTTGAGAGGTATGGTCACTTTGAATTATACTTTTCAGACACTAATACCTGAGTTCAAAGACATAACTAAATACAGATTAGAGTGGAAATATATAAGGGATCATATGACTGAATATTTTGCTCAGGTAAAATAAAAAGGAGATTAATTTCTCCTGGAAAACATTGGGAAATCCCTTATTCTAACATATCAGACCTAAGAATTGTGACGCTACTAATAAATATGATACTTTTGAAAAACTATTTCAAATTTAAATTTAAACATATTTAAAAGGAAGTTGTCTCACCCACTTGTGACTGCTTTGCCTTTCTCACAGAAGCAGTTACTTTTTCTTTTTCCAGAACAGAGTAAATAATAAAGTTGTGGTTAAAGATTGGGTCATTCCTGAATAAAAGTCAAGCCTGTAGCACAGTTAATATAATGGCATTTGCTGAGGAGACTGCACATTTGTAAGACAATGGCCTAGGACACTTTCAGATCTAATTTACTGCTTTTGTTCAAAAGCAAAAGGTAAAAACAGGTGCATTAGAAGAAGATAAAATATGTATGGAGCAAGTTTTTAGAGAAGAATATCACGGATAGTTATTTTTCTTTTTCTTTATCAAATGTTATGTTATTTACTAATCGATGCCCACTGACACCATTTCAGGTCCCAGCAGTGTTGCTGTTTTGTTAAACAACAAACAACTCAACAGCTGAAGGGGAGGTGTAGGATGTGGGTTGAAAAATAACACTTATTCACAGATCTTCACATTCTCTTCCCAAATATATATCCCTAGCCCAATTTTTTTCCTGCCTCTCACAAGGCATTAAGTGTTTAAAAACATTATACTGGACAGGCTCACCGTGTAACAAGAATAAAAGACATAAAAGACAGTGACATCAAAGACATAAACATGGGAAAATACAATTGGATTCCAAGTGCAGTGGGAATGCATTTATCTTGCTGCTCTTTTAAAGTAAAAAAGCATTAAATACACATTTGGTGCCATGGCTGTCCACCATGCATGGTGAATTGTGGTGGCTTTTTTGTCATGCTTCCTCTGTTTTGCTTCCCTACCCAAACCCTGTCTGCATCCCAGACACTGCTGGCTAAGCCTGAAGTACTCAGCATAAGGTGCACATCAAAGATGGAGAAAAAGTAGTGGGTATGCTGTATAGGCTGGCAATACTCAGCTGGTGGCAGCCTGTTGGGATAATTTTCAGCTTGGTGCCAAAATTGCCTCCAGGCTTTGCTGTGATCCACATTTGGGACTTGGCCCAGGAATAGAGTCAGGATGCTGTGAAGTTTGTCTTTGATGCCTGTTATTGACTGTGCCTCTGCAATGCAGGCACAGCCGAAAGTAGGGTCCGGCAGCTTTCGCACTTCTAAACAAGTCCCTGATCAGCTTTCCAGATTATATCTTTCTGGCCTCTCCCTGATGGAAGTATGCCTGCTGACACTTGCCTTTCTCTCTGCACTGTAGTTTTCAAGGAGACCTTTTCCTCTCTGATTTTCTGAAATAAGGCAGCTGTGAGACTTGGAAGCAATGATGTTTTCAGTTGGCGCATTTCCCCCCACCAGGAGCAGCACATGCAGTTACATGATTCTCAGAGCTGACAACAGACAAGGTGACAGCTTTCACAAAGGACACTTTGGAGAAAACTTCTGTCAGCCTCCTCAGCAACTCCAAGATGTTGAGTTGCCTGGATTAAGATCTGTTGACTGTGACTTAGCTGTGCTCTCTTTCTAGCTTTTTTTTTTTCTTATGTGGGAGAGTATTGCCCTTTCTTAGTTAGATTTGTGCTCCAAAACTTGAAAATTAAGGGATTTAGCTTCAAATTGCTTGGCTACTGAACTAAAGGACTGTGAGTGAAAGCTCTTATTAAGGACACAAACCATGTCTAACCATAGCTTATTCATTATTTCATAGTACTGCTCTGCTTGGTTTATGCTTAAGCACTAGCAGGAAAATCCAGACTTGATCCCACTTTCTCTCGTAAATTAAATCCTCAGGAAGCTGCAGATTAGCTATGTTCAGCTATGGACCAAACAATGACACTACAATTGCCTCTTTTACAGACTTTAAATTGAAGACATAGGTTCATGATGTGACCCTGCTCTAAAAGCTTCATTTCTTTTCAAGGAACAGGGGAAATGTTTGCAGTGCCATTTGATATTTGTGATTAGCAGGCTATAGGTGGCCAGGTTAGAACTATTTATCCTAAACTCTCTTAATAAGAATGTAAAGAAATAAATATAATTATTCTCATCCTAAAATGTCTCTCTAAAACAGATCAAGGAAATAGTGCTATAAGAGATCCTATGGTGAATCTCTCTTCTGTTGGCATCTAAGTAGCATAAATTTAAAGTTGAGGTGAATATAACTCTAATCTATTGCTTAAATGTCAACTGGATTCCATATGGTAACATTTTTATGTAGGAGAACACCAACAAATTGAAGTTTGGTTCTTTTTAGAAAAAAAATAATGAAAGAAGAAAAAAATTAGGGTTCAGTTCCAGGGTCAGACTCCTGACTATAAGGTCTCTGCAGTGCAGATATCTATATATTTACAGTCTAGGAGGATCCAACTAATACAGTTTAATTAATACAGGCAGTACAGCTGAAGCCACTTTTCATCTAGGCAGATGAACAGGTCTTCTTTAGGCTGAGCTCTGAGAGCTCTCTTTTCACCAGGCGTAAAGAAAGCTTAGGCACCATAGAAATAAATAACAGTGATATTTTATCTAGTGGTTTAATCTTAGTAGGTGGATGAATGACTGTGCCTTCCACATTTTTACTCAGGGTCAGGCTTGGAACTGAGAATACAGGCATGTGCTTT
Source organism: Regulus satrapa (assembly GCA_013396955.1). Taxonomy (NCBI): domain Eukaryota; kingdom Metazoa; phylum Chordata; class Aves; order Passeriformes; family Regulidae; genus Regulus; species Regulus satrapa. The sequence continues at coordinate 50,344 of VWZN01000691.1, read as the reverse complement.
TATCAGTTGTTGGCTTGGCAAATAATGTCTCACTTATGCTGGGCTAAAAGGTGTAATACGCAATTCAGCATTTGGATGCTTGGGAGGTATAAGGATCACACATACTTTCACCCTTTTTGTGATATATATATATCACTCTCAGAACTATTATTCTTTGACAAAGAAATTCATATGCTTTTCTATGACTCTTTGGAATGGTCAGCTATGATGCTGTCACAGTTTAGGCAAAATTGCTGTGTGAGAATTAAAAATGTTGAATAATATAGATATACTTTAGGGAATTGATGGACATAAATGGAAAAATATTAGTTCCCAGCTAGAGACCTTCAAAAGCTTTTACAATAAATGCACATCAACAAGAAAGGAAAAAAACTTGTGCTGGGAGAACATTTATTGTTATTTCCACTATACTATTGGTTCAGGAGTTGCAATAGCTCATGCTAACTCCTCATAGAGAGCTACATGGCTCATAAGTGCACAACCTTTGTGAATTTATAACTCAGTCAAGATCTATTGATCTTTATAGTTTCAGGGCTGGGCAGCTTCAGAAATATATAAAAGCTTATGGAGTTCAGAGTACCCTGTGAAATGAGTATTTGGCTTCTAAAATTTTTAAGCTTGGACACTGTGAAATAAGTATTTGGCTTCTAAAATTTTTAAGCTTGAATTTGTGTTTTTTTTCACATATTCACTTGCATATAGAACCTGGGACTTGATTGAGACCAGGAAAAGCTTGAGAAGTCTTGCACCTGGGTCAGTCAAACACTGATATATTAGCATGGTTGAGGGATGAATGGGCTGAGAGAAGCCCTGCTGAGGACTTGGTGATCCTGGTGGTTGAAAAAATGGGCACAAGCTGACAATGTTGTTTTGCAGCCTAGAAAGCTAATACAATCCTGGGCTGCATAGAAAGAAGCATGGCCAGCAGGTCAAGGATGGTGATTCTGGCCCTCTACTGTTCTGTGTTGAGAGCCAAGCTGGAGTGCTGCATCCAGCTCTGGGGTCCGCAGGACAGGAAGAACATCAACCTGGTGGAGTGAGTCCAAAGAAGTGCCACAAAAATAGTGAGAAGGATGGATACCTCTACTATGAGACCAGGCTAAGACAGTTGGTGTTGTTCAGCCTAGAGAAGAGAAGGCCTTGAGAAGACCTTTTTGTTGCCACTCATTATTTCTGGGGTGCTTAAGCCTTTTATCAGGGTCTGTAGCAATATGACAAATGGCAACACTTTTAAATGAAAAGAGTAGATTTGGACTAGATACAATAAATATTTTTTTTTAGTGTGAGGGTCATAAAACACTGGAAAAAATGGCCCAGAGATGTGATAGATGTCCCACCCATGGAAACATTCAAGGTCCAGTTGGATGGAGCTCTGAGCAATCTGATCCAGTTGAAGCTGTCCTGCTTACTGTAGAGGTGTTAGTCTAGATAATCTTTAAACATCCCTTCCAGCCAAAACTATTCTATGCTTCTATAGTTGTGTATTGCACCTGAAGTATTTTCCATGCCTCTTTATACTTCTTAAAATCAAGTATCTCCTTAACACAGTTTGGCTGCTTAACCATTTTCTTCCAAAGACAATGGTCTAGGTCATGCTAATGAACACATAGTGCAGAGCCACCAATATCCATGAATATATCCTTACCTGTGGATAAAATAATGCCTTCATTTGTACCATGGAGGTCTACTGATTCAAACTTTCTGATCTGTATTTCTACAATCAGATTGGAAAGCTAGTGTTATTGTGTTATTTAGATGCCACTTCCAGCTCAAGAATTTGCAAGAAATTACACCTGAATCTTGAGTCTTGTGAGTAGAGCAAACAAGACATGAGTCAGAGAGACCTGAGAGTTTTGGTCATGTTCAAGGTGACCTAATAGACTTAGGTTTTCTTCCTCTAACAGTTGGGGTTTTTTGCTGTTGGGCTTTTTTGCTTGTTTGTTTTTGTTTTTGGGCTCAAGATTTTGTTTTGGAGGCACCTAAATTCTTCACTTTTTTGAATTTTATTTATACAGATATGAAAGTCAGGAAATTGTGGCAGTTTAATAGTAAATTAATGTTCTCATTTATGGATTTTGATGTTTAGTTTTGATGTTAATAAAATTTGGCAGAAATATCCCCTCAAACTTGCTTAAAACCTCATTGTTTTTAAAAATAGCATTAAAATATGGCCCTTAGTCACCTGCTTAATTTCCCTTGCTTTGAGCAGGAGTGGGATGGCCTCAAGAAATCCCTTCCAATATGGCATACTTTATGGTTTTTTAATTCTATAGGGTGGGAATATAAAATTGCTGAGGAAGTATACTCTAAAATTTTGCTGAACAGAGGAAAACAATTTTTATTTGAACAAGTGCTATGTTTGTTCCTTGGTTATATAAACCATTTAACCTGTGCACAGGGGAGAAGTTGGTATGTGTTATCTTAGCTACTTGTTAACTTACTGAATTGATGACCCAGTGGGTATGGCCACACAGTTCATGCTATGTCACACGGGGTTGTCAGCAGCACAAAGGGTCATCCCAAGAGCCTGAGAGGTCACACATGCATGCAAGATGCAGGACAGCTAATCAACAGTCACAAGTTGCTGCAGGTCATCATCTCGTATGTTTGTGTTTCAGCCTATAGCAAGTACACCAGGGAATGAATGAATTAATAGAAAGTTCCTTTCAGTTGCAAAACCCACCATTTGCAGAGGCTAAGTATTTACACAGACAGTGGCATTAAAGTAGCTTCTGGCTATCTGACATGGCAAATTATCATATCCCTACTTTATATCACCTTCATATCCCTACCTAGTCTTTTTTTTTCTCCTTTTTCTGTTTTGTTTGTTGTTTCTATTCTTTTTCCTCTATAGTTATCTCTCTTTTTTTTTTCTTCATTATTTATTTATTTATTTAAAATATTTCTGACCTTTTTTTCTTTTCTTCCTGTTCTCTATTAAATCTCAAAATTCTTTCAGATATGCTTCCTAATTTTCCATTCTCTCCAGTAGTTCCTCAGATTACCTGTTACCTAAATTATCACTCTTTATTTTGTTTTTCTCTTGTTTAATCTGATTGTGAGTTCCTTAGGGTAGATATCGGACTGATTATGTTAAATATTATTGAATTTATTAAAGGAAAAAGCTTGTTCAAGGTATTTAAGCATGTGTTTGTCAAGTGCCATGCAAATGCATAACAATAGCTGTGATTAATACTAATAATATGACTGTTGTCATGGTTAATAATAAGTGTGATCAATAGCAGTATAAATATAATTTGTCACTAGTGCAGTTGTTCAGTGAAGATGGTTTTGGTAGTAATAAACACTGTCACCAAATATTCTTCTTGATTATAGAGGAGACATCCTAGTCATTTGCTTTGCTCATAATTTACCTGATATGGGTAAAATATTAGATGGTTCAGTAATTATTAATGTACTTCAAGCTATTCCTTTATTGAGAGGAATAATTACTGCTTGCTTCCGTTTGTCACTCATTTTGCATTACAGAATGGACATGAACAGATCAGAATGTACATATTCAAGAGGGGCTTACTGAACCCTTGGGATTTTATTTTCTAGTGTTTGAATGGCTTGGCTCTGTAAGGTATATTTTTAAAAATTATGTCATCTTCTCTTAAAGAAATCTACAGTCACAGAAATGATGGCCCTGACTATGATCTAAAAGGTCGCAAATGACTACATTAATTTTATAGTGTCAAAATTATTGGAGCAGGAAAAGTATTAAGGAAAAGCCTGACACCCTTTTTGGGCTACTTTTCTCAGAGTATCAGTTCATGGCCAGCATGGCAAACAGGCTTCTGTGCTAGATGAGCTTTTGATCTGACTTGTATGCAGCAAATTGTATGAGCATGGGGAGCATGAGATCGCTTTGGGCAGACTCCCCAGAAATCAGCCAATAGTTGTACCTGAGTGGGACATAATGAGAGGGTTATGTAAAATACCCAAAAGCAGAATAACTCATGGGCTTATGTGTTGGGCTTTCCTTCTGGTGGAATGCAGCAACGGATATGAACATTGTCAAGGAGAAGCGGGTTAAGCCCCTACCTCCTTCAACTGAAGTGTGCATTCTTAGCACTATTTTAAAATGATGTGGTAACCCACCATGTCCTCAGTTTGGTGCTAACTGCAAATCTGTGTAGGGAGTTTATCTGCCTGACTAGGTTGAAGGAAAATACAGTTTTTGAATCCCCCTAAAGTACAGGCCTCAGAGCACTGTTCAGCAGCTCAGTTGTATCCAGACATTTATGACAAATGTTTAAATGTTTAAAACAAATCTTTAGTAACAAGACTTTGCACACCTGGGAAGCATTAATATTAACCAGCCAAGATCTTGCCAGGAATAGAACCTTGAATTCTACTTTTGTCTCATGAGTCTTTTTCAAGACTTGTCTCAAGAGTTGGGGTTCAGCCACTGATGTTATTAATTATGGTGAGTTAATTAATTAAATAAAACTAGCCTAGATGTATTTTATAACATATTAAACCAAAATTGCTTTCATATTCTCTTTTATAAAATATTTGATAATCATTAAAATAAAACCATCAATTAAAAAAATCAATTAAATTTTAAACATTTTTTGAAATGATTCTACCAATTTTTTTAAGTTTCTCTTTCATAATGTTTGGTTTGTTATGAAGCCCTGGCTTCATATTTCATGTATATTACAGTGTAAAGTAATTTTAATTGGAGTAAAAAAGTACATCACATTTTAAAAAAATAGAAAAGGTTATATTTTATTTTAAAAGTCTTAGGAACAAAACAATCCTGTGGGAGAGGAATTTTAAAAAAATTAAAGCACATCTCCACTCTAAAGACTAGTTGAAGCCAAATATCTGGGATGTCCCTGAATTGTAGATTAGCAGAACAAAGAAGGTTTTTCTTTTTCTTTTCTTCCTTTGTGTTCTTAAAGAAAACAAACCAAAAAGCTGCCTCCAAGAACCTCAAAGCCTTTTGTAAGTCTTTGGAACGTTTATGATTGGACAAGAAAAAAGAAGGTGTATGCACCCGGAGACTTGAGAATGATGGACAGTACCTGGTAGTTACAATTAAACATTAATTAGATAATCACTCTGCTTTATTTTGAATGTTTGTGCCATCCCAGAAATCAAAATGTGCTATGGTAATTAGATAGTCTTTTTGCATAAATTAGGCTATATTAAGACGGTTTATGTAGATAACAATATCTTCATAGACTTGATTAATGATCACTTCCATTTAAATTAATTTATTTTTATGTGAATATAAGAAAGTCATTCAGCTGCACCCCCACGAGTGTGGACCTGGGGGCCTTACATAGATGTATTTTTCAATAACAGAGGCAAGTCAATGCCGGGCAGACTGAATTTACATAATAAGTGCCATTTTTATGTATGTGTAGAAAAAGAACTCATTTTTTATTGTAATATGACTCACAAACATTCCCAAAGGGAAGAAATCTGTTATTGCCTTGTATACTTGTTCTTATGCATGGTAATCATTGCATGAACAAACATATGCACCCAAAAAAATCCTGTCTCTTGGATTGTAAGCAGTAATTATCTCTGTTTAATGTATCTGTCACACTGTTGGTAACAATCTGATGGGGAATGCTTGTGTTACTTTGCATTCATTTAGGCTTTCAGAAATTTTTTTAATACTTGAGAAAATTCAGTGAAGCTTGGCTGAGCTTGAAATATTAGAGAGTGTATAAAATCTGCTTGATTTTATCAGTCAATACCACACCAGAGATTTGCAATTTATGCACTGCAAACGGATAGTTCAAATGTGCTCCCAAATCGGAACAGGTCATGACTTGTACTTTGCTCTTCTGGAAATTGCTTGGAATTTGCATGTCTGTTTTTTCACTGTAATAAATATCATGCAATAAGTATAATTATTTTTAATTCTAGGATGATTTGTCATGACTTTGATACTGGAAACTTGAAGAGAGACACAAGATAGAGCTTCTCTCTGGTGGCTTGCCCAGCTGTCTAGGGACAAGTTCCACTGACATCCAGAGAATCTCCTAAAAGACATGTCATAAAGCAGGCAGCAGCAGGTGGTAAGATTCCCAGAAGAATTTGTGGTAGCAAAACCTAGCTTTTAGCTACATTGGCCCCTGCCTGAGGAGTTCTCAGGAATTAGATACACAAGAGTGGGAGCCTTACATTTTGCCAATGAGATGCTTATGAATTAATCTCATGAAAGCAGAGAAGAAATACTGGTGGTAGAAATATTTTTTCTTATTTCCAAGAAAGTAAAAACCTTTTCTGAGACTAACAGAACTCCCCATCTTCAACTGGGACCTCAATCTTTTAAAGTGGGGCTAGAAACTTGTACTAAGGTATGATCATAGAATTTTTCTGGGACAAATATCTCTCCTTTCTTTTCTTGAGATCTGTGGTTACAGTGCACACTTGACATGGGAAGAATTTGTTGAATACTTGTCACTATATGAGTAGTTCTCAGAGTGCTTCAAATGAATACTTTTATCATCTGATGAACTGCAATGTCAAAAGCTTTCATCACAGCTTGTTAACTGTGGACATTGAAGATCTACCAAGTCTTTGAGAATGCGGACACCTCTGGGGACATGAGAAAGGGTTAGTGTGTCAGTGCCAGAACAGGAAAAATATCAGGCACATTAGCCATAGAAAGGCTTCTATAATTTTCTAAGATGGAAAGTGTAGACAGTTCATGAATCTGTGGGGTTTTGGGGTTGTTATTGTTCCTTTTAGCCCATCTATTTTTCTGATGTGTTGAGATCAGTAAGACTACAGAAGTGATAAGGAAGGGAGGAAAAAAGTAATTAATTTTGAAATAGTCCTTATGCTCAGAAAGCATTTGGGAGGAAAACATGCAAGAACTCATAAAAATATTCTGCTCAGATTTACTCATTCCATATGTCTGAAATTTTCGGGTTCAAAATGTGCACACCTAGGAGCTGAATTGAACATTACAGGACCGTCTCACTACATCAGGAAAGAAATTTCAAGCCAACTTCTCAGTTTCAGTTACTGATTTTCACTGTCTTTAAAGAAATCATAGATTCTCCATATTTAAGTGCAGAACTGAGAATCTTTCTTATAAGTCATTCCAGTTCTTGCAAACTCTCGAAAAACTTGAAACTGATGGGATACCGTGCTATCTATATGAAATAAACATCTTGGCAAATATGAATTCTTTGCTTTTCAGAGTTTGAAAAGTGCATGCTAAAGGTAAGTTCTCCTAGCTTCAGATTTTTTTAATCTTTATGATGTTAAAGCTTACTATTTAACTGTACCTGTGAAAGAATATTCCCATTCACTTCAATTTCTATTGCTTATACTGTATCAGTTTCCAGTACTCAAAAAGATTAGGGGCATTTGAAGCAGTTGTTGACCGAGGTAATCTTATTTTCAAGGGTTTAGACATTTAATATATGATGTGGGCAGTTCTCTTAACAGAGAAATCTGGGAGAAGAGATACTGCACTAGATCTCTTTCCTTTTGGTGAGATCTTAGGGAGGCGCTCTGTTCAGTAAATGATCCACTAGCTGTCACATCAGTTGACTCTGTTCCCTTACAGCTTAATTATTCTTGCTATATTGTATGTAAGACAGTTGAATTACAGAAAAGTCCCATGGTGAAAAGCTGAGTTGAAGCTGCAGGTTAACAAAAGCCATCTCTTCTTACATTATCTTTTTATCTGTTGTATAAATGTCACAAGCAGGATCCCCTTTAATTAACAGGAAGACAGGTGATGTGATACACTATTCTTCAGCTAGAATCAGGAGTAGCAGATACTGATTGATTAGAGTAGGACTCTCATCATGGAGACCCAGCATGAGAACTATAACAGAAGGACGGGGATGGGGCAAGGACATTGGGTTCCTTTGATGAGATTTGACAAAAATGCCAATAGTGAAAGACACCAAAACTAGTATCTTTGCCTATTGCTGCAACTGGCTGGGCTCATATAATATTTCATGAAACAAAATAATTAATCATGAGTTTCAATGTTCGTTTTTATTTTGAAGCAATAGGAAGTACTCTGAACATTGTTTGGCTTTATCCAGGGTAAAACTGACTGACAGAGTCAGAAATTGCTTCTGCATGAGTGTTGATTTCATTCTCAGAAGACTCAGCAGCACTCCAACACTATACAAGCAGGTTAGTCTCTCTGTCCCAAATATCCTACCTGTAGGTTTCACTGCAGCTGCCTTTGCTTTCATGATAATATGAACAGCAAATTTTACTGTCTTTCCATGTTTAAAACCAGATGCTTGGCCCACTTAACCCCAGGAAAATGTTGCATTTCCTCCTTTTTCAGGTTTTAGTATTTGGTTGCTGACTGAAGCACCAGGGTTTATAATCATTGCTATTACAGAGCAGCACATTTAATGTACAAGCCATTTTATGACTTGTACACTTATATCATACAGCATATCCCTTCTGCTGCTAACCAGAAAATATGAATTGTAATCTAAAATACATGCATGAAACATTAAAAAATAAAAAAAAAATACTTGCAGAAAAATAATTCCTGGTTTGCAAGTGTGATTTGTAATTATCAACAGATGCAAAGACTGACAAAATAATAACATTACCTTTTGAATCAGAAATTGCCAATTATGATCAGTTCTGTTGTGTTTATTAGTGGAAAAATTGCAGATTGTTTGTTTACAAGATGTATAAGTATTTACAGCTCCTTTTTATCCTCATTGACCTCATCTCTTATTTTTTCTGCCAAGGGAGTTATAGCATTCAGTATGACACAGAAATATGATGCTCACTTTGAGGCTAATGCTAGTTCATAACAAAATATCTGATTGCCAGAAATTTTCATGGAGAGCTTTCCATATCTAAGTTCTGTTATGAGATTCCCATCTTTCATTGCAGTCTTCTGATGTTTTCTGTGCTACAAAATCCATCTGGTTTCTGTGTAAATACCAAAAAGCAATTGGGTGGACTTCGACTTCTGTTCCATAGGGCATAATAGTTTTAATTAAAATTGTTTCTCATTCTGAGGCTTTGGAAATGTTTTATTTTTCCTGATGGGTGAGTTCTCTGTTCTTTCTGTGGCACTTACAAGTTCTCATTTTCTTCTGTGTTTACTTTTTCTTTGAGGATCCTATGAGATCTTTCAGTGTCACCCACCCTTCTAGCCAAAGGCAACAATCAGCAGCTCAGAGTGCTTCATAGTAATCAACGGTTGTGTTCTCCAAACTAGGGGACTATTACAGCTAATAGAGAAAGTCAGCAAAACACAAACCCTGTAAAATATAAAGTAGAAATCTCTTTCAAGTCTAGTAAGAAAAGCCAGGAAACTCCCCAAAAGACAAAAACCCTAAACCAAAAAACAACAAGCAAAAAAAACACTACCAAAAATACCCCCACCCCAAGTAGCTGAGGCTACTGCACATGCAACATAAACCTAATAAAATATGCTCCAGTTATTACTGTAACCTGAGAACTACATGATTTCTCCTAGTTGTGAATAAGGGTAGCAAACTTCATAAAAACTCTTTGTCAGCTAGTCACATTGTATTAGAGCTGGAGCAGTTTATGTGACTGGGCTGACCTTCAACAAACTAAAGCATAACCCTTTAAAAACAAGATTTAATCACTCTACAGAAGTGAAGTGATAAGTTCAGTCCATGAAAAAATGAGCTCTCTTAGTGAATACATACCCAGTCGCTGACACACTCCATATACACTACATTTGCACTTTGGAAATGCTCAAAACCTTGTTGTAGGAAAAGAAAAACACCTTGTATACAAACTAATTTATCATTAGCATCTAAACAGCTTCATCAGTGGACTACATGTGGACTATTTATTAGTCCACATGTAACTATTAAAAATTTTTAAAAAGAGTCATATAGAAAGAAAAATGTTAACACATGGTTCCCCTTTTCATACAATCATAGATTCACTCTTGATTGCAGAATCACAGGATGGCTGATGGCTCTGAAGAGCACCTGGTCCAACTGGCCTGCTCAAAGCAGACTGAGGTAGGTTGCTCAGGGCCATGTCCAACTGGGTTTTGGGCATTTCCAAGGATGAGAGACCACAACCTCCTAGTGCAACCTGTGTCTCTTTTATGGTGAAAAATTTTTCTTTGCAATTTTCTGTATATCAGTTCATGCCTCTTGTCTTTTGTGCTGTCCATAAGCACCACTGAGAAGGTTTTGTCTCTGTCTCTGTCTTCTTTACTCCCCTTAAGAGGTACTTATGCATGGGTAGGATCCTCCTGAGTCTTTGCCAGGCTGAGCAGTCACAGCTCTGTCTGCCTTTCCTGGCAGGACAGATGTTCCAGGAGCTCTATCATCTTCCTGCTCGCTTGAAAAACTCAGTCTTGTCTCCTGGTCCATGCGTCTCACGTACCAAGGAGTCCAGCAGTTCAAATATGGTACCAGTAGGTAGTCTTTTGTTGTTTGCAGGTGGTGTGGTTACTCTTCCAATATTCTTCTGGATTCTAAGCTGAATTATTTAACTCTGTAGGTGTGTGGAGTTTAAAGTCTGCTGTCAAAATTCTGAACCCATTGTTGGGAGAAATGTGATCATAATGATGGTTTTATCTTCTGTACTGTAGGAACCATTTGGCATCTTGTTTATTTACTTGATAGCAAGGGCTACAATTTGTCTCTTGTCTGCAAGATCTCATTATATCTGAACTTATTTTAGATGGTGTTTTTATCTATGTTTCTTTTTTTCTTATTTTTTTACCCCTAAAACTTTTTTTACCAAGCTTTGTGTCTGCAAGTTGATTTTAGCCTTCCAGTTTCTAGATTTCCAGTGCCCACCTGTGTCCATTTTCTTGTCATCCTGGTCTCACAATCCCTCTACAGGGGTATTCCTAGCTCAAGGTCCTTGCTGCATGCCAGGCCCATATTCTGCTGCACTCCATCATTATCTCAGTGACATTAATGTTTCACTTTGCAGGAACAACTGCCTCTTAATTACTGTCTTTATAAAATTATTCTTATACCATATAGAGATTAATAAAAGGAAAATGAATTAGGTTTATCCACTTGTTTACTAGAAAAAAAAACCCCAAAACTGCATTTAAACAAACTAGGGCAAAGCAACAGACTTCTTCGCCCTAGTCAAAATTATTTCAAGCAAGGAAAGCCTGATAAAATTCAGTCCTAAGGAACAGCAAACCCACTTTAAAGCCTCTGTTTCTAGTACTTCTAGCAGTACCAGTACTGATTTCAGAGGATCCAGAGAGTATTTCTGGATCTTGGAGAAAGTTATAAAGGGTGAAAAAAGAATCTGAAAAGTTGGGAAAGGAATATAAGTACATTATTTTTCTCTAGTCTCAAACCAGAGTTTCCAGTGTGTTCTGAAGTGCTGGCTTGTGGAGAGTGTGAAGAAGTTGTTGCTGTGACATTTAGGGAGTAAGTACCCATAACGGAAAGCTCAAACTTGATTTTTTTTTATTTTTTATTTTTTTAAGGCAGATCCTGAAGGACTGAAAAATCAATGAGACTCAATTAATCAAATTGGCAGTGTCAACAGTAAAGACGTAGGCATTGTATTTGATGTATGTATGAAACATGAGCAACAAAATCTACATACAGTTGCAGAAAATGTAGAAAAGCTGTTTTTTTTTTTTTTTTGGAAAGTAATACGGCCTGAAGCAGCTATCTCAATGGGGCTTTTGTCAAATAAGTTTTCTGCAGTGAATTAATTACTCAGCTAAGTATGCCAGCATATTTATAGGAGTGGTCCTTTGTGCATCTGTTCCAGCACACTCCATGGAAAACCTAATAGAAGCATCTCCAGAAGCAATCCAAGATTCATATACCTGTAAGATTTACATGCTTCAACTGTGCTAGAGCAAGATAAAGGCATCTTGGCTGTACAGGTAGAGGAAATTAACAACTGTTTGCTTCACTCTCTTGCTGTCCACAAAATTCTTGCCAAGTTCATATTTGGAAACTAGTATTAAGGATGGATGGAAGGTGTAGACTTCCACAAGGCTATCAGAGAATTTTTGACTTACTGGCATTTCTTCATGGTCAGGCAATGATTTCTTCTGTGAGCAACTTTTCTTTGCAATCAGCTGATGAGCCTCTCTGCAGAGAAGGCCTAACGAGATTCTTTGAACTAGGCTGTAGACTTCTCTAATGACTACCATTTGTTCTTAACTAGTGATCCTTTCAAAAATTCATTTTGTGTGCTGCACCTAATCTACCTTCTTGACAGCACCAAACATCTAAATGAGCAGAACTTTTCTCTCTTGAGGCTGAAATGGAACCTATGTTTACATGTAATCTGATAAAAGCATTCATCAGAAAAATTAAAAGTGGTTATTTCCTAGGCATATTAGAAAAGATAATCATATTAGATCTTATTGAAAAAGACAAAAAAACAGTGTCTGAGAAGGTTATGGATCTGATATTCAGTAGCAGATTTTTTCTTCTGATTTATTATCTGTTGGTTTACTTGAGCTGTTGTTGGCTGCAATATTTTAATGGGTCATTTCAAAGTGAATAGTAAATTTCTTCTAAGACTGCGGTTCTTGGGTGGCTTTTTATTTACCAGAAGCTGAGAAACCTTCCCTCTCTCTGAATAAGTTCCCAAATTTATTTATAAAAACATTGGCAATTCTTCAATTTCATTTATCTCAATCAGGCCTCTTTTACATCACAAAGCAAAATAAACTAACTTGTTAATATTTTTGGTCAAAAGTGAGTATAGATTAAGTAATTTTGCAGATTTGTCTCTGTGTAGAATATATTTTACTGTCTGGAAAGATTTACCCATCACCATATTCTTACTCTATTTGGAAGTGTTTTTCCATTTAAAAAAAAATAAATATCCTACTCCCAGAAGGCTATATTTCATTTTATTGTTATTTCCAGTATTGTAGGAATACCAAGAGAATTCAAATAAAAATTCTCTCCTCTGCAAATAGAAACTTCCACTCAAAAAACTTGGGAACTCTTTGTTCTGCTATGGTTACAGTCAGCTTTGTCTTCTCCTGGAGTTAATTTAGCGTTTAGAGGACAACCTCTCAGTCTGTACAAGTATACAGAAAGAAAATCTGACAAGGAATAAAACTCCAGACTCTGGCACAGCTGTACTGAATGCCTCTTCTGTTCTGCCAGACCAATTTAACTATCTTGCTTTTTCCTCTGTGCACTCTGAGAAACCTAAATCTAATTAAACAACAGACAAAAACTAGACATGCAATTGATCTGTGAGAAGAGAAAGTGGAATAAATTAACATTGAAAACTTTAAACTAAAAGTAATTTCAGTGTGTTTATCAGATTGGTTTTTGAGGAAAAAAGTTTGTATTGGAAGCCATTTTTACATATAGCCTAAAGAAAATTCCCCCCCCCCCATGCTTTTTCCTTTCAAAAGCAGAAACCAAATGCTCTTCATAAGTCTTCAGCATTCATCATAGAGAATACAAAAGCCTTCCTAACATCCCATTTTCTTGTCCTAATCTTTTACCTAATATTCTTCCACAAGGAACATATTCTTGTCAAGACCTTTTTTATTCAGCTACATTTTATGCAGTTTCTCTCCATGAAGTACCACCTGGCCTCTTAAATTTGGCTTTGGCAGAGCACATTAAATATTCTGATAAGGTATATCTAACCCATTAAAAGGCCAAGTCTGAGTTTCATGATTCTTACTGAGAAAGGCAGAATGAGATTAGAAGGAGCTTGAACTACCTTTCATATTACCACATTTTCATATTCAAAATATATTTAATATCAATCTTATTATGAATGTAGTCTGTAGCATTATCTTAACAGATTGTGCAAACAGGCAAAGAGTGCATTTCATGGTCTATTTTTAAAAGGGCTTTTATTCCATATCTGCTTACTGAGTATATGCTCTGACTCAAAGCACATTAACATGCAAATAAGGACATAAATCTTGAGAAGGAAACACAACAGAAACTTGGCTGTAAATGAACAAAGTTCAACAATGAGTCAAATATGTAATATTACTCAATATTTGATGCATCACATCTGCTTCTAATCTCTCTAATCTCAGCATGTTTGATGTCTCCAGAGCTTTTATTTGACTCACTGATGACATGATCAGAGATGTCATGGGATGCAGCTAGGCAGTACAAATGAGCAGTGGGTAGGGATGCTGTTTAGGGCTGTGGTAAATCACACTTTTCAAAATATTTGATAATATGCCCTTGTTGTGTCACAATCTCAGTGTCAAATACTATCAAATTTTCAAAGCTATGGGGCATGATAGGTTGCCTCTGCTTTCCCTTGTATCTTTTAGAATAGGATTTCTCGTAGACCTCGCAGGCTTTCATCAGATGCTTATGCATAGCAGGATCTTTTAGTGCCTCCAAGTAAATTACATGGTCACTGGTATTACATAATTTTTAAAAATGCACACTTTGTTATTTTTCAGGACTTCCAGGGTTTCATAATTCACTTAGAGGTGGATGCAGAGCACAAATTATTATTCATATGAAGGAAATCTAAAAGAATATATTTTTCTCTTGTCCTTGAAAGGAAAGAAGATCCTGTTTTAAGTAATGTTTTGAGATAGGTTATGCAAAAAAATTGGGTGGAAATGATATTAAAGGCCATTACTCACTCCCTCTAAGGAAAGGAAGACACAAGTTATCTGCTGCAACTGTAAGAACAAGATATTAACAAGGCTGAATTACATATATAATTGGTGAATCACATTGGAAAGTGGTGCAGTCTGTTATTGAGGATCATGGGGACACTGGCTTTTTGAACCAAAGGGAAAAAAAAAAAAGATCTGAGGATACTGAACTGTAATGCACAGGAAAATTTGATTTGGAGAATTTTCCTTTACACCACTATTCATTTCATCTCCTGAAGAATGTGAGAAATTTTTCCTGAGAAATTTTCTAATGTCTCACTCTAGGACATATTTTAGTGTACATGATTTGACTTTGAATGTATCTCTCTCAATTTTTTTTTCTTTTTATGAAATTACAAAGCCAGAAATTAGAGTTGATACAGAGACAAAATAGTAACTTAGCAGATTGAGACAAAAAATGTCTCCATTCAGAAGAAGAAAAATGTTATTTTTTCTGATGGTAATCCATACTTTATCATACTACATGAAGATTAAAATACTCTAATTAGATGCCCTTGTGAGTACAGAAAGAGGGCAAGTTGTTATTAAGGAGGCTGTCAAGATGTAGAATACTTGCAGTGATATCCATGGTAGAATGAAATGTCAAAATATATAGATAGATGCATAAAAAAGAGTAGGAGACACTTGTGGTCCTATAGTTAAGTTTTGACTGAAAGAGATAAATTGTTTCTGCAAATTTCTCTACTGGTATTCAGAGAATAAAAGTATATATCCTAAAATAATCCAACATGATCTACAAATTTTGATTAGATTCATGAAAATATAATACATTTTGAAGAGAATGGAATAACATTCTTCAGACTGTATGTCATACTTCAAAAGCACTTTTGATGGCTGAATATTTTTTATTAATTTTTGGTATGGACAAGTTCTTAATCTACTCACCAAGCTGTTGAATTCTTTATATGTGTGTCCCTCTACGTTTTCTATAGTTTCCAGCCCAACTGGCTTTTGTCTTCTGCGGGGTATTTCTGTGATGTAGTCTGTCTGCTATTTCTTCATAGAAATGGGAACTCAAGATCTACCTGTCTTAGACCTACAGATCAACCACTCTACAGATTTTCTAACAAAGAACAGACTTGTCTTGGGGGTTTGAAGACATTGACACTATTTGGGTTATATGGGTTTGTGGAAGAGTGGAGACTTGCTTTAGTAGTTTAGAGAATAAAGTAATGGCATTAAATTCTGTCAGGGGAGCTTTAGGTTAGATGTCAGGAAAAAGTTCCTCACCCGGGGATGGTTGGGCACTGGAACAGCTTTTACAGGGAAGTGGTCACAGCACTGAGCCTGACAGAGTTCAAAAAGTGTTTGGAAAATGCTCTCAGACAGCACAGCCTTCAGGTGTGTCAGCCACTCCCCCCAGTTTCATGTAATCAGAAAACTTGGGGGCACATTCTATCCATCCCTTCATCCAGGTCACTGATAAACAAGCTGAGTAAGACTGGACTCTGTACTGATCCCTGGTCAATGCCACTGACTACAGGCCTCCGACTTGATTCTACTCTGCTGATCACAACACTCTGAGCTTTGCCATTCAGCCACTTCTGGATCTAACTCAGTGTCCACATTTGCTGAGCTTAGGTAAAGGATATTTTGGGAAGCATTGTCAAAAGCCTTGCTGAAGTCAGGGTAGAAAAGATCCACTGCTCTCTCCTCATCGTCCTGTCCTGCCATGTCATCATAGGAGGTTATCAGATGGGTCAAACAGGATTTTCCCTTGGTGAACCCATGCTGACTAGTCTTTATGACCTTTTCTTCTACCTTAACTAGTGTCAGTGTGGGAACTCAAGATAAGCCTCTATAATGAAGCACCAGAAACTCAGACAGAAATTACTACAAGGACATAATATTTAAGAGTGTTTAAGTTTAGCTGCAATTGGAGATGATTGTGATGATGAAAAGGTAAATTTGCAGTACAGCTAAATCCACACAGAAAATGAAGAAAGTAATATGAAAACCAATGCAAAAAATGAATAATTTTGGTATTGGTTTCCACCCTTCTATGCAATGTTTTATCTTTTGGCTTATTAAATTTCCAGGTGTCGTTTCTTGCTTTCCTATGTACCGAAGAAGCAGTGATGACTCGTATTATCTGGCTCATCACACCAAATGAAAAAAAAGCCAATAAAAAAAGACATTAATGAAATGCTATTTTGGGCTCTACTGCTTGTCACATAATGAGTTACTTGGTTGAAATGAAATGCTTTCATTATGAATGCTTTACAGTCCTAGGATCTCCCTGCTTCATTATCATTGTCTTATGTAAGACACACTGAGACCAAATAAATGTGATGTGATGTGTGCGTCACTTTATTCTTAAATAAAGACTTCATTTCATATGATATAACATCGTCTTGTTACTGTTGCTAGTACTACTTTTTGGGGAATTTAATCAGAAAAAGAAATTTTAAAAAAAGGAATTTAGCTGCTTTTATTTCCTGTTTGTCTGTAAGAGAGGCTCATCTCTCCTTAGGACAGTATATTAAAATGGATCAGAATTTCCATGAACAGCTAATAGACCAAATAGTTCTGGAAAGCAGGAAGTCAAATGGGAGGCTCAGTCCAACAGATCAGGTTCTGAACAGTCGTTATTTTAAGTGTGGATTTAATGAGGAGTGCAACAATAACAGTCCCTTAATTAAATGGACTGTTTCTGAAAATTAGAGGTCAGACATTAAAAGTAAATTGCATCCAGTTATGCATGTGCAATTTGCATACCTATTTCTTTCACCCAGTACAATTTTATGTCCCCCATAGTGAAGGAATCATCAAACAATTCTTTTTTCCTCAATTTGAAAATATTTTCTCTCTATGTATATTGATATATTTAGTGTTTATTTTTCATTAATTTTTGAAAATCTGAAGTAAATCAAGGTGTTATTTTCATATGCATTAGAAAATAATAATACAGTTATAGAATGGTATTTCCTCTTCACAGAGATATTAGAGGAAAATAATTAGAAAGAAAATTCATTAAGACAATGCATTTCTAATGCAAACCCACTTATTTTCCCTGCTCTTTCCATTGTTGATGTTGCCTCTGTGTTGAATGGAGGCATAAGTAGTTGCAGGAGTATGGTGCAGTTCAGAAAGCTGGTTGAAAAATAAGTATAAACAGAGAAAAATAATAAATGCAGGCAACACTTCCATAAGTATATAATACCATCTTTTGAGATGGTACTAGCTTTTGACTTATGCTTCATGTTTTCTTGGTAAAGGTAATAAGCTTTACTAAACTAGCTGATGTAGCTTGAACAACTGACAGGCTTTAAAGCATGCAAATTTTCAGGATTTGAAGAACTTATGGGTCCATTTTCTCTAACTGTATCAGCTAGTCTAATTAAAGAGCTTCTTCTTTCTTATAAACCTGGTTGTAGCTTTATCCTTAAAGACAGTTACCATAACATTACTAGACTCTTTCTATAGCAAGTTAATAAATTCCTTCAAATATTCCAAGTTTTGCTAGGTATTTTGCTTATCTTCCACGTCAGAAAGATATTGTGTCTTCAAACTGTAGTTTCATTTTAGTAAGCTTGGAGTATCCCACTATTGCCCACAAATATTGCATAAGAATATGGATTATAATCCATTTTCTCTTCCATAAAGAGAAGAGAAATTCCAAATTTCTCTTCTATAAAGATCAAATATCTTGTGCTTAAGTGGTTGAGCATCCAAATTTTCTGGGCAGTAATATTTTAAAATAATATTGTAAAATTGTTTCTCTGACTGTTACCAAGTATATGTTTATATGTTATGCAAATATAAATATACTTATTATAAAAAGTAATCTTAATAATTCTTATAATTTTGTTCAGTTTTTGAAAGGAGGCATTATGTACAGAGAGTGTATGTCCTTGGCAAATAATACCTGCCTGGGAATAAATGGGTTTGAAGAAATAAAACAGAAAGAGGGATCATTAGGAAACCAGCAAGCTGTTAAAAGAACAGTCAGACAGACACTGTCATAAAGATTTGAAATGCTGCAGCATCTTCTTTTATGGCAGTTCTCATTCAGAAAGGTCATGATGGTACGGAGAATGAAGGGTTACCTTTTATGATCTCTAGCTATTTAAAATAGTGTAAACAAATAAATTCAAGGAGATGGAAAATATTATTAGCCTTCAGAGACTTTGCAAGACTTTAGTTGACATATACTGCAGTGCTATGTGTATCATGAGAGGTGATGAGAAGTTCAGTAGCTATTAATCATATCCTGTAGATTTCAATACCTCAAAGGAATTTTAGCACAAATTCCACACAATAACTTCCCAAGCAAAATCCTATGGTCCTGAGTTCTCTAAATGTAGTCAATGATTGATCATGCATGTAACATTACTGATTTGTCTAAACATCTGTTAAACATTCTGCCATCTGCCTGTAAAGATGCGGTGACCATAACTTTTTTAAAACTACCTGCAGAGAAAGGGAGGAAAATTTTAAGGCTCTTCCTTCTCCTGCATTTACCTCTGCTGCCAACCATCCTGTATCTGGGTAAATTTTAAAATTAGTGTGGAATTACTATATTCTTTTTAATTTATAAAGATGATGCTATCCTCCACAATTTTATTCTTTGAAACATTTTGTACTAGGGAATTTAAACTTCTATAAAATCTTGAGGAAGAGGACCTGCAGAAGGAGGACCTTGAGGAGGTAGAGGAGCCCTGAGGAAGAGGGAACGACCCCAGGAGAAGAACAAAGCAAGGAGGAGAGTTGCTAGTGTAAAAGATCAGCTGTGAGGTCAGTCTGGGTCTGATAGAGTTGGAGCCTGCAGTCATAGTCTAGCTAGGTAATAAAGGCCTGCAATCAGAGTCTGCAAACTAATACTTGCATAGCCCAGCAGGAGATAGCCAGCAGTCAGAGTCTGCAGCTGGACCCTACAGTAGGAGCTGGCTGTAGTTAGAGTCAGGATGGCTAAGCTGTAAAGAAGAATAAACCAGGGCACTTTTCACATTGTTAAATGAGGGTCCATGTCTTCGCGCATTTCTATCCTTAATGAAAGGTCTGCTGCAACATAAAACATGCAAAAAAGTAGTCTGAGCTACATATTTTGCAACTAGGTTCAAGGATTTATTATAAATCAGGCTTGAAAAGATGGTGAAATGTAGAGGTGTTTACGTTTTTATTGTAGGAGATGGTTATTATCAACCAGGTATGTATGATTAAAAAGATTAGCTAATGTTCTACTTTCTATTGAAGTATAAACTATAGTGTATAAGTCTGTATCTAAAATATACACTATGAATATATTATACACACAATATGAACATTGTTCATATTTAATTTTTTTGGCTTTTTTTTTTTTTAAGAAAAAAATACCTAATGGATTTTTAATAGTGAGGTTTGTAATTTTTGAGTTTAAAATTTCTTTTGATACAAAAAAACTGTGATGAGCTGACCATGGCTGTCCACCAGCTGTCCACCCAGCCACTCTACTATGCCCCCTCCATCAACAAAACAGAGGAGAAAATGCAGCAAAAGATTGTGGATTGAAATAAGTGAGTTCATTCAGTAATTAATGTCACAAGCAAGACAGACTCATCTAGGGGAAATTATACTTCTCCAGTATGGATCCTTCCCATGGGCTACAGTTCTACACAAACTGCCCCAGTGAAGATCCCTTGCATGGGTGCATTCCTTCAGCAACAGGCTGCTCCTGCTTGGTCCATCCAGAGGGTCTCAGGCCCTAACAAATCTTCTCCAGCATGGGCTCCTTTCTCTATGGATCCGTAGGTCTTGCCAGGAGCCTGCTCCAGTGGGGGCTCTCCATAGTACGCACCTGCTCTGGTGGAGTCTCCTCCACAGGCTGCAGGAGGATATCTGATCCCCTGCGGACCTCCATGTGCTGCGTGGGCACAGCTGCCTCACCATAGACTGCAGGGGAATCTTTAGTCTGGTGCCTGGAGCACATCCTCCCCCTCCTTCCCCACTGAGCTGGGTGTCTGCACAGCTGTTTCCATCACATATTTTCATCCTTTCTCTGACTGGTATTTGTTCTTGCTTAGGATTTCCCCTCTTTATTAACTCTTTTTCTATTGCTGTGTCTGATGGGGTTTGGTCTACCTTGGACCTGGTGGGCATTGACTCTGTTGGACATCTGGAATTCTTCTGACAGCTTCTCAGAGAAGCCACACCTGCAGCACCTCCCTCCCTGCCTTGTCTGCCTCTTTTCAGAGTTTATCTATGCTTAAAGTTTGTTCTTTCTTAAAATAGAGCAACCTAACATTTATGCTATAACTCCTTATTTCAGTAGACAGGATTATGCTGTTATACATAGAAGATGATGATTTAAAATGAAGAAAAAACAAACTTACAGAAACAGGGCTCCTTTTTTTTTTCCTCATGCAAATGCCTCTAATAGCATGAGAAGTCAGAAAAAGAAGATTACAAAGAGTCTGTGATATATATGTTTTTTTTAAGAAGAAAATATTTTTTGAAGAATCATCTGTCCTCTAGGAAAAATTAGTTAAGGCTTTCAAAAAGCATTTTGTATTAGCAAAATATTAATATCATGTAAGCATGATTTTATTTTGTGGATTTTGCAATATCCAAAGAAGTAGAAGAAGCCAGTTAAATATATATCTTGGGGGTTTCATTACCTGGGAATCTGAGAGGACTTATTAACAAAATAAATAAAGCAGTAAAAGGGAAGCATAAGAAAGAGCTTGTTTCTGAATAGGATTAGAAGAGAGTGATATGTTGTAGGGAACCTGGTCCAGCCCTGACAGTGTCTCTTTGAGATAACCTCACATCACTTCCACCAAATGTCTTAGCAGTCTTTACAGTTATACTCATCTGTACTATCTCAAAAATAAAAGCACTGTAATTTTTTTTTTTTGAAGAGTACTGCTTGTATTTTCAGCTTAGTGCCATCATACAATCATGATGGCAGTGGTACCACATTCTAAAGAATTTAGAAATTGAGTGTTTAAATTTATATCCAATTTTATCAAGCAGAGTGGGTTTTATTTATATATAGCCAAGGTATGTGGTGATAATCTGTTCTGATTGGTGTTTTATGCTCCCTCAAGGAAGATTGTTATTTAGCCACCATTTACCTCCTGTTTCTTTTCCTGTAGAGTATAATGATGGTGAATGCAAGATTTGTCTAGTTCAATGGGAATTGGTGGAGACATGGGCCAATATTTTTCTTTCTTATGTGCTCTTGGAGACGACTGAACAGAAAACCACTAAAAATCACTGCCTCTGCACTTGCATGGTTTTAACTTGATAAAAATTCAGCACCGTGTTTTTGCTTATTCCACACCACTTCCTTTTTGTTTTCTTACTATATGTTGCTAAAACCTAGTTCTCTGACTTGCATTCATGTATCAGAAATGTACTTTATTTCATTGAAATCAATTGCAACTCTCCTAAAAATGTAAAACAAAAATGGCAATGAAGAAAAATGAAAAGGTAATTTATCATGACTGTGCAGCTGTATTCAGCCACTTTTGTAGGCCAGCCCAGTGAGTGTGAGTGTACTCACCTGCTACCTTCATGCCTACCCATCTTTATGGGGTTTATGTGGACAGATTTTGGTAGCAAGGGCCAGAATGCTACAGAAATAGATTCTGGAGAAGCTGCCAGAATCTTCTCCCATGTCTGGAAGAACTAATGCCACCCATGTCCAAGATGAAACCACCATTTGCCAAGGCTGGGCCAATCAGAGATGATAGTGATGCCTCTGTAAAAACATGTTTAAGAAGGAAAAAAATTATTGCAGAGAGGTAATTGCACTCAGAGAAGAGTGAAGTGAGAATATGTGAAAGGAACGACTCTGTAGACACCCAGGTCAGTGGAGAAGCAGGGAAGAAGTTGCTCCAGGCATGGGAGCTGAGATTCCTCTGTAGTCTATAGTGCAGGTCCTGCCACTGGAACTCATGGAGGTCAGTGAGAGTGCAGGGGCCTGCTGGTAGGACTTGTGACCTTGTGGAGCACCCATGCTGGATTAGGTTGTTCTTGATGGAGTGCACCCCATGGAAAAGTACCCATGCTGGAGCAGTTTGGGAAGGATTGTAGCCTGCGGGAAGGATTTGCACTGGAGAAATTAATGGAGAATTATCTTCTGTGGGAGGGACGCCATGTTGAATGAGGGGAAGAACTTCTCTCCTTAAGTAGTGGCAAAACCAAGGTGTAGTGAACTGACCATAAATTCTACTGTTCAAGAGGAGGGAGGAGGTAAAGACCAGGATAGAGCAAGGGGTGGGTGGAAGGTATTTTTAATATTTGTTTTACTTCTCATTATCCTGCTGTGATTTTGATTGGGAATAAGTTCCATTAATATCCCCAAGTTGAATCTGTTTTGATGGTAATTTGTTTGCGGTCTCTCCCTGTTCTTGACTCATGACCATTTCATTATCTTTTCTCTCCTCTGACCACCTGTGGAGGGAAGTGGTAGAGCAGTGATAGAGGGGCTCTGCTGGGCACCTAGCATCCAGCCAAGGTCAAGCCATCACACTGCAATACTCCTGTCCCAATATTGTTTTGGGGCAATCTTAGGCATAAGACACAGGCCATGAAACCTGTAATATCTTGCAGCAAAAAGCCTTTTGGGAGCAGTCCCACTGTATCTATTTTCCTCAGGGCTGGTGCAGGATTTATATTCTTAGCCATCCTCATTAAAACAGATCTACGATTTACTCTGATTTATTGTATCATGTTTCAAAATCTCACTGATGACGATGGCTGATTTATGCAGTTATTGTGAATACCAGTGTTACATGATGGGTAAATGTTTTGGAACTTCAGCCTCTGTCTCCAGGGCAAAATTATACTGTGTTCACAGCAAACAGTGCTAGCATTCATTGAGTAGGATACTTGTACCATCCTATCAGCTAACTATCCCAGTTGTCTGGATGATCAGAATATTGATATGAAGCTTAACTATTCTTTCTTACACATTTTAAATATGTTTTTTGGTAATTCAAGAGCTGTTAGTGCTGCCTATAAGATAAAGATGATCATAATGTCTCTATAACATGGAGCACAATTAAAAAACCTGTTCAGAGATACACTGCTGTTTCCAGCCCTGTGATAGCTGCATATAGCTCAAATATAAGGAAAGACATCAACACATGTAGCTCAAATATAAGGAAAGACATCAACACTTACATCTACCGAGTCATCCATTGCTGTCTGCCAGAGTTTCTCTCTTTGCACCTCTTCCTGAATTTGTGAGAATGGTCCAGAGAATTTTTCTTCTGCATGTATGTAAAAAGTTGTGACAACTGAGTGAGAATGTGACCTGTGTGAGTATGAAATTAGTGCCTGTTATAGAAATGAAAGCACAGTAAGAGTCTCACTAGATTTGTTACCAAGTCTGGAGAGGAAAAGAATTCTCAGTGCTAAAATTTATATGTTTGTATAGAATAATTCTGGGCTTTTTTTTTTTTTTTTTTCACAATGCCTTTTACACAAAAATAGGGCAGACAGCTAAGATTAACACTTGCAAGTAATGAAATCTGAAGAATTCTGAACATGATTTATCAAAAATTTTGTTTATGGTTTATAGGCACTTTTAAATAACTCATTCTCTGCACCTCATATATTTGTTATGCAGGCAGCTGTTAAAAGACTTAATTCTGACTTCTGCTTTAATATATTTCTCTTTGTAGATACAAATTAGTCTAAGTTTTGTAAAGAAGCAATCTAATAAGCTTTGGGTAGCTTCCAAGCACTAACACCAATTTAGATATTATTTTTAAAAAATAAGCATTATAATTAATATACAAAGCATGTCCTTTTTTATTATGTTGGGGATGAAGAAACTGATATGGAAAACAAGGAAAGGTTTGAGGTCTTCTACTAGGCTCAAAACATGTTTGGAAATTTTGAAGTGTCCTTTTGAAGCCTCTCTTCTTCCTGGTGCAGAGATGAGAGAAATCTAACTCTTCCATTTCTTCTGGTGAAAGCTTGCCTGAAACAACTCTGAAGTAGAAACAACTTCAGGATCAGAAGGTGGGATGAGAAACAGAGATGAGAAAGAGGGAGAATTTGGGTAAAGTGCTATCAGTAAATAGGCAGGCAGAGGGGAGAATGGAAACAATCAAGCTGTATCAGCTGAATCTCCCCGAAGGCACAAACCCCCTGATGGGCCAATTACTTCATCTCAGCAGCAGGAGACAGATATTTTCTGTGGATCCTAGGCTAGTAATACTTTAATGTTGCTGAAACTTGCTGTCAGGTGGCTGCACATAGCACAGCTGTGTTCAGAGGTACAATTTCTGCCTAACAGTGATTGAAAACCATTCATCCATGGAAGATGTGGTACAGAAACAGACCAGGCAAGACTTCTTTGACAAGCAAAGTAGTCTGCAACAGATGAGCAAATTCTAATTCCTGTATTTGCTGGGAGGCTGATGGGAGAGAGGAATGCTACGCCTGTACTAGCAAATAATTGGGTTCAGGGTCTCTGTACTTAGTTCTGAGGCCAAATGCATTTAAATGGAATGGCACATTGTCATAACCACTCAGCAAAGGTCACACCAAAGCAAGGTGGCTACACCTAAATCAAACTAAAATGGAGTAGTCCTTGTCTTTGGCTGTTCTTGAGCTGTGCCTAACATTGTCTGGGAAAGAGGCAGGTGCTGTGGTCAGGACCCACTCTCTTGAGAGCAGGAGAGCAAGAAGCTAACAGATATGGATGGTCATTTCTTGATACACTCACACTGAGATTATCAGCAAATTTCATGACTGTTGGGATCTTTTCTTCTCAGTGATGGTATCAGATGTGTGTTTTCTGTGCCTTGATTACATGCCCTAAACTATAGAATTGTCATCAAAAGTGTATTTAAATGAAATGCAGGGAGTATTCTCCCAGGCATGGACAGACATGCACAACAGAAAACTTACCATGCTACATAACCTGTTATACCTAAGTTGCTTGCAACCTTTACTAAAAAAAAAAAAAAAATTGTAGCAGTTTGTATGCATGTGAATAGCAGCATTTATTTATGGCAATTTTGTTTTAGTGAAGGGAGCATGTTGCCTAACTGAAACTCAACTCTCACGCAATCTTAAATGAAGATCTTTAAGAATATATCCTCTTGGCCCATAAATCTATACTATTGGCTCACAGGCCAAATTACAGCGTCTAGAATGCAGTTTGGGAACCTCTGGTTAGTTGAATATGTGTGTGTGATTTATTTTACAAAGTAGTAGAACGGAATATTTGAAAATATTTGGTGTGCAATACTTGATGACAACTTTTCAGTGTGAGTTATGGTAAAGCTTTTTTTAATCTCTGCCTTTCAAACTATTTAGTTAGAAAGCAAATTTTCATGAGCAATGGAGACTCAGTGGCCAGGCAATGACATAATTTCAACAGGATCTTAGAAACATATATCACGGAGTTTTCCAAAACACAGAACACTGTGAAGAGAAATTTCCTTCATCTTATCCCTTTTCGTGTGCCCTTCTTTGTTCATAAAGAAAGCTTTCCTTTTGACTGGATGTGGAAAGTTCCAGGAACATTCCTTTGAAAAAGTAGGTTTTTACAGATCATTTAGAGTGGTTTTGGAGAGTCCATGGAAATAAGTTTTGGTGGAAAATAATTTGTTTAAAATATTTTGTTTCATAAATATTTAGCAATAGAAGAGCTTCTAGGTTATGTATATTTGTAATATTTTCAGTTTAACAGGTCATTTCTGTAAATAATTGGATGATTAATTTATAAATAAAGTCACCTGATTGTATTTTTGGTTTCTAAAATAAGAAATCTTGGTTGAGACTGCTTATTTAAATTGGGTATAACTAACTGTACAGCAACATGAAACAGTTTAGCTGTAAAAAAGAAATAGTTCTTCTCCAAAAATGGTTAAGAAGAAGAATTTTTCCTTTGTATGTTAAATGTAAACATTTTCAACAGTCTAATAGTAAAAAGGGAGCATGTTTGCAACTGTGAAACTGAACTATAATTACATACCAAAGGCTTTTCTCTGGAATGAACAGAACATAACAAATTGCAGTTCTGAACTGTAAATACCATGTGACAAGTCACAGCTTGTATATAAATTGTATATTAAGAACCAGAAGGTGGTATTAGCTCTAATCCATCAAGGTCAGAGCCACCTGCGCCTCCCTCTTGACTCCTTCCTTGCTTCATTAGCTACACAGCAGCCCAATTTTCAAGGCACAGTGCCATCTCTCCCCTTGACTCTGCAGTTATGGCTATCCTCTTCCACAAGGAAGCTGGTCTCGGGGTATTTGTGCCAGTAACTTAAGCTAATGAATAAAATGTAGAGGATGCTGATTTTACCATCTTTTCAAACAATGTCTATACTCAGAATAACCTTTTCCCATGACTGCACAGACAGATGTGCCCAAGTTTTCTGTTCTTTATATTTTGTTCCTAGTCATACCCAACATGCTTTACTCACAGAAGAAAAGAGGTAGCCACCTAGAGAAATCTGGTTTACCTGTAGAAGGACTCAGCTTCCTGCACAAGATAACCTCCTTAGTTGGTCTGAGTTGTCCTTCCCAGGTTTCAAAGGCTGTATCTAAATGATGTGACAGAAGAGTTCTTCCCAATTGTCATGTCAAGGTGTAGAACAGAGTCATGCCCTGACAATGTTGTGGGACAAGACTTGGTCATATTCCCTTTTAATCAACTCATCGAAGAAAATTTGGCACATGGATAAGGAAGAAGCAGTGATGAACTCAACTGTGTCCTGATAACTGCATTCTCCTGTCTCCTTAGGCATAATCAATGTCACTACTTTCTAGGAATCTTAGAACACTAATCTCAGAAGTGGAAACTCCAGAACTAGTTAAATACCTCTGTGTCACAGATGTTAGGGTACCTTCAAACTATTACACTTCAATTTCGTTATTTTATTTTTCTTCTCCCTGTTACTAGTCAGTTTTTGCATGAGTCTATGTATTAGATTTGGGCCTTGCAGAGCTATCCAAATGTACTAAAGGACAACAAGATAGTACAAATGGATACTTAATATGAATGTGCTCTGGGTACACTTTATACTGTATATTTTTAGGTAAAAAACCCCAACCATTTGGCAAAACCGAAGTAAGAGTACTGTCAGTAGATATGGTGAATACCTCAGAGACAGGCAATGCCTCCTCTGCTATGCAAACAAAGTGCTCTGCATACAAAGAATGGTTCTACTCTGAGATGATCCCTCTAGCTGAGTTTTGTGGTCAGTCTGTTGGCAAGGAAGCACAGTGTTGCTGATCAAAACCAGGCTTGGCATTCCATCCAATACTCACCATTTCCACAGCAGCCGAAGGTTTATTTTTTGCTTTTATAGCACTGAACCAAGCTCATGTTAGGACCAGTGTAGCATGATTTAACTATAAGCCACCTAATCTTTTTTCCTTTCCTTTTAGTGGGCTTGTAAGAGTACCATTAACTGGAAACAGTAAAAGAGAGAAAGCTTTTCAGGGCACAAATGAAAAGTGATGCAGTGCAATAAGAAACCTGCCTTTTCACGTCTGTACCCAGAAACACAATACTTTGCTCAGATTTAATTTTTGTTTTATTGCTTAAATATGCATTGTCAGTGCTTACATAATGTTTTTAACTTTTTATTTTCACAACGGGGTTTTCATGCCTTCTGTATAATTGAAATGTGTAAAATTACTGTGAAATCTTTCTGAGGCATATGCTGAATTTAATATGCATAATATTTTAATTTTTCTACTGACAAAAAACCCCAGTAGTGTTAGCATAAAAATTAGATTTCATATAACCCCCCACAATTAGTGTTATCTGTCCCTGATTTGTGGAAGATTCTCAATATTCGTATTTATTATTTGAACTATAAAAAACTTTGCAGTAAATCTTGGCATGCATATTAGGTGTTATTGTGGTTTGCCTTAGTTGCAAATATGAAGTACCAGTTTTGACTTTCAGACCAGCATCTCTGATTTGTGAGCAAACATGCTCTTGATTTTTCTTGCCTAATGCTATGGCCCAGATCATGTATTTCCTGGGTAGAAATCTCAACGTCTCTTCAAATATGGGTGTAACTCACTCCACAACTTAGTTATGACTACACTCAGTTGCTGTCAGCTCCTATTTTTTGTGCATGGCTGCTATGTCTGCAGTCCTTTCAGAATGCTGCATCTCCTGTTCATTGTGTTTCAGGAAGGGCAGCAGATTTCAGAGGGGAGATGAGGACAGTGATAGATAGCATCAGGAGGATTAGCTGCAAGGTATGGCACATCTAAACAGTTTTAAATAAAAGCAGGAGGAAAGTGCTGTGATGAAAATGATGGAGATGATAATGGATGGGAGAAAACACAAATTATGTTATTTATGGAGAGGCTGATGTCAGAGTTTAGGAATGGTCTTCCTCAATATATTAATTTCACTAAAAAGAAAACTACAAACTGCTCCTGTCCCCACTCTGGTGGGAGACACAAAAGACAGAGGTTATGATATAATGGAAAAAGCAATGAGATAGGAAGCTGAACAGTAGCAGCAGCAATACTGATAACAACAGTATAGAAAAGAGATGATGATTTACTTGCAGAGCCAAGCTGAGATAATGGACAATGGCAGATGAGCCCTACATGCCTATGCTTTCCCACCCCCGACTGCGAGCATTTCTCCTTGGAAGGAGAAATCCCTTACTTCCTCACCCTAGTGGTGAAGTGAGGTGGTGTAGAATAGCAACCTAGACATGCCCACATAGCTGCAAAATCCACCCCCTCAGGCTACTGTGAAAATATAATCTCTGTCCTGCCTAAAATGGGGACAGTTGGGAAGCATGAGAAGGTAACATGGAAAGTTAGCTGAAGGAAAAAATTAAGAAAAAGAAATTATGTGTGAAGATGCGAAACTGTATTCTTCATGTATCACTGAGGAGCTGCTGCAAGATATTTTGAAGTTAATGAATGTGATCTAACTGGGTCTATAGTGATAAAATACACAATACAAATAAGTATTTTTACACTTGGTTCTAGAAGGATGGAAAATAAGAAACCATGTATACTGAAATTTTATAAAATTGCTGGTAAGACTTGAGATATGAGACAAAGAGATGAGGGTTTTTAGGAAGTGCATTTCAATTCAATTTCAAATGAGAAAAATAAATGGGAAAATAAGTTTTATTTAGAAAAGCAACTAGAGAAACATGAAGTAAATTTGGATACAAAAAGGCTGGAGGGTGAAGCTTTATCTAATTTCCTTTGATTTAAGAGCAAGAAAATTTACCCAAATAAACAAAAAATTATTTTCTATATTCCCAATTCTGGATTTATAAAATTTATGTTTCAGTTGTACACATTGTTTCCAAATAAATTAGGTTAGTTAACTTGGAGATTGCAGACATTTAAGTAATTATTTATTTAGATTGTCTTATGCATACATAATAAATTTCACATCTTTATTGTGCTAAGATGAGAACTAGGCTGTGCACTGTAGGCTTTATTTTAATGAAGTTCAATGGCAGAGTTTGGAAAGCATTCAGATCACTGGGGAAAAAGATAGAAGTCACAAGGTAAAAGCAAGCAAGTTCTCACAGAAATTTCATTTATAAATAGATATGTATGACTGATTCCTCTTAAGTTTATCTGTTATTGGTAACTTCACATTTTGCAGCCATTTAGGCTGGATGTATGAAGATCCTTTTTGGTAAGTAAGAAAATAAGAATTAATGCTTTTTCACCTTTTTTCCTGATCAGATGGGCTGTATCTAATTCTGTGGTGACAATTGATGGGACTATATTTATGTTGTTTTCAATGCATGTTTTGAACTGTCATTGTATAATTGTCAGAAGTATTTCCTGTATCCCTAGATGACTAAGAACAAAAAATATATGGGATCACCATTGCCCTTGCAGCTTTAATGCTCTTTATTGTAGCAAAGTCATAATAGACACATTGATTGCTCTGCCCCAGTGTATGAAGAAGAAGTCTTACACATTTTTGTTGATTAAGAGTTTAAAATCTAATAGTTTCTAACTAGGGATAAGGTGGCTTTGTTTTGAAAGGACCATTACAAGCTACCTAGTTTAATCCCCCCCTATCATGAGTAGGAACTTCTTCAACTAGGCCAGGCTGCTCAGAGCCCCATCCAAACTGACCTTGCACACAATAATGGCTCATCCACAACTTCTCCGTGCAGCTTGTTACTGTGTCTCATCACCATCAGTGTCCTCCTCATGCTGGCCACACTGTTCCTGACACAGGCCAGGATGGCCACCTGGGCACGCTGCTGGCTTGTGTTCAGTAGCTGTCCATCAACATCCCCAGGTCCCTCCCAAAGAGGTCTTGCAGGCCAGATTGGATGACCATATGCTAGTCCTAGAGACAAAAGCAATTCTTCCACCTTTGAGTAGGTGCCAGGCAGTATTGGAATTGTATGAATACAAAAATGATTAAAAATGAAATTAAAAAATTATTAAAAATATTTAATGAAGGACTCTTTTTACTGGAAACAGGACCTTTGTTGAAACTGGATCTTTCATTTGGAACATGTCCATTTGAAGAAAGGAAGAGGCCAAACAAACAATTTTAACTTTTTTTTCTTATTTTGCTAACACTGAGTGTTTTGTTTTGGAATCTATATTTCTCATTTGTTTCATTTTGGTTAGTGTATCACATGTTAGATTTTTTTTCATACCTATTTTTGACAATAAAAATTGAAAATTACAATAGGTTTTTCTGGAACTTTTTACTAAGACTCCTTTGTTTTATAATTTCACAACAGTTTACAAATACTTTCTTTAATATATTAGAATATTTTCCTTCTAATCATTTAAAGATCTCAGCTACAGAATTCTTGTGCTTGAACTACCATGCTGTATATAATTTTAATGAAAATGAATCTCTTCTATGACATTTGTACCTTGAAATCTTGGCTTGTTTGCTCTTTATGGTCAGTGTACCTGACTAATTGTCTTTTTTCTGGTACTAGACAATTGCAGTAGAGGCAGATTACTTGCACATATATATGTATGTATGTCTATGCATACTCACTACTCTGGCCCT
The DNA here is from genome assembly GCA_013396955.1 of Regulus satrapa. NCBI lineage: Eukaryota > Metazoa > Chordata > Aves > Passeriformes > Regulidae > Regulus > Regulus satrapa. Next base: position 18,800 of record VWZN01000691.1, on the reverse strand, counting down.
CTGACAGGTTTATATCTGTGTATTTGTGTTTGTGTGTTCATTTTCACAGGTTGTTTCTGCAGCCAGTGACATGAAGGCTATAATCCAATTTTGGGTTAAATTAGATTTACGATAACTACTTCTTTATGTTATTCTCTTTCTGTCAAGGATTCAACCACAGGGCTTCCATTATGGTATTATGACAATATATTTTTTTCTTTTGTTAAGAGCTTAGTATACACAGAAGATCAGGCAACATAAAATTGATAAACATCAGATAATAATTTGATACAAAGATCAGTTGTTCATTATCTTCTTTTGAAATGATTTTGTATTTCTGCAAAACATATTTTCTTTTGTCTAGGTCTCTGGCATGCATTCATAGTTGTGAAACACTGTCCTTATTTCAGCTGGGAGGGAGTTAATTTTATTCCTAGTAGCTGATGTAGTTCTGTGTTTTGGATTAAGCATGAGAATATTGTTGAAAATGCTGATGTTTTGTTTACTGTTAAGTAGTACTTACTCTAAATCAAGGAATTTTCAGTTTCTCATGCTCTTCCAGTGAGCAAATGATTAAGCTTGGAGTAAGCATAGCCAGGATATCTGATCCAAATACATCAAAGGGATATTCCATAATATATAATGCCATGCCTATTATGCAAACTGGGGACAGTTAGTTTAAGGATGCTGCTTGCTGCTTGGGGATAGGTAAGGCATCAGTCAGTCCATTAAAATTATTATTATTACTACTACAATATTTGACTTTATTTCAATTATTAAACTGTTCTTAACTCAACCCATGAGCTTTTCCTTTGCTTCTCCCAGTTCTCCTCCCCATCACACCGTGGAGTGGCTGTGTGGTGCTTAGCTGTTGTCTGGAATCAAAACAAAAAAGATACAAAGTGCAGTATTAGTACTCCTCTTGGATATGGCTGTACCATTTTAGGAAGCCCATTACATTTAAAGACAAAATTTTTGTTTCTTACCTTTGGATTATTTTGCTTGCAAAACTGTATTTTACACTCTTTCTCTCATATTCCTCTCATTAAACTTTTGCTTCTTTTAGCCAGATCAAGCCTCCCATCTTTTGTTTGTACAATCACAGAGTCACAGAGTGGGTCAGGTTGGGAGGTACTACATCTGATCCAACTTGCTGCTCATGCAGGATTATTCTAGAACACATGGCACAGGATTGTTCTTGAATCTCTCCAGTGAGGAAGATTTCACAACCTCTCTGGATCATCTGGTCCAATGCTCAGCCATTGCACAGCAAAGAAGTTGTCCCTCATTCAGGCAGAATTTCCTTCCATTTTTACCCATTACTTCTTGTCCGTCTACTGGGCATCACTGAGAAGAGACTGGTCCATCCTTTTGACACCTTCCTTCAGATTGCAGACATTAATGAGGTGTTGTCTTGTTGGATCAACTTATATTATTTACATAGCTATATACAATAAATCATGGGATGGGACTGCTGGTAGGCATTCAATGAACTTTTAATTCAGCAACAGTCTCAGAACAGGGAGACACACAGGATATGTTGAAAGTTCACACCAGTGCACAGCAGACAAAACTGTCTTGCTTACAAGGCCTNAGAGTAGGTGGTGATAGTAAAGTTCTTTAGCAGCCACTGGGATGACCAATCTAGAATGGACCAGGGTCTAGAATGCATCTAGGAGCTCCAGTCTTAAGTTAAAAGAGGATGATTAAGAGACAAAACTGGAGTATAGATCAGGGCCAGAGACAGTGCTGGAGAGCTGAGCTGCTGTGGGGCTTCTTGAGCAGATTAACAACTCTGTGAGGAAACAAAATGCTGTCCTGGGCCATGGGAAGGGTGGCCACAGCACTGGAGGTGTCTGGGAGGGGATGACGAAGTCTTTTGATGACCCCAGGATCCTAACACTGTTATGGATAGATCCTGAGTTCTTGTTCCAAGGTTAATGTGTGCTTCTGGAGTTATATCCCAAGTTCAGTGTGTGAGGCTCAGCTCCCATTTCGGAATGTGCATGTAAAATAAAGGACTAGATTGCTGGTAGAAAGATGAGATACAATCTGTTATCAGATAATGAAATCTTAAGCTTTCTTAAATTTTACATTTATAAGATTTCACACCAGGTGTTCCATAGAGTCCTTTGGGACAGAAAGCTATTGAATACGGCAATAGGTGCTACCATTGCCGTGGTAATTGGTTTTATTAATCTTAATATCAAACTTAAAACTTCTCTGTCTCATAACTTTCCTATAGAAAGTTGAAGCTATTATTATATATATATTTTTTTAAAATCCTTAACATCTATTTTCAGCTGTCTTTCTTCAGATAATTGTAGATATCCAGTCAGCTATCTATCTTATAATAGACTTTTTTGGCTTCAAATACATATTTTAAAACTGCTTTCCTCCATATGCATTTAAAAATATGACATTCTTGTATTAATTCCTAATGGATATATTTTTCTACAGTGTACCCTTTCAATTTATTTGTTTGCTTCTTTGGAAAAAAAATGTATTTCTGTGCATTCTTGTCTGAGGCATATGGGAAAAGAATAGTGCATATGCTACAAATATAACTGAGGCTTTAGCTGAATTCTCCTGAATCTTTTTTAATTCTCTTCCTAAATAAATTTTCCACCAGGATAACCTACAAAATTGCAGAAGAACACTCTCAAATCAAAACAGACAAGGCAAATGGAAAAATGATTTTCAGTAACAATGGCTGGACGTATGTTATATTATGAAATATGATGAAATGGTGTACACTTTTAAAGAAAGCTGCATTAAATTCCTTTATATTCTCCCACTGCACTTTATCACTGTCACTTTTAAAGTAGGAATCACCCTCTGGTGGTTCTGATCCAAGTATCGTGATTTGTTTGTGTTTGCTGTAAGCTATCCTTCAGCTATCAAACTAACAGGCCTAAGTGTATATTTAAGTACCTATATCATCATGCCTAAATGCAGATTTCTTTCTTTAAGCACACTATATATGAAAATTGGCTTCCTTAAAATTTATTTATAAATCCAGACTCAGGGATTATAATATGTTTCAGTTTTACTAAAATTGATATTTTTAAATGCTGTCTTTTGGGTGTAGATTTCTCACATACACTTTGTTGTGCATAAATATGATTTGAAAGTTGTGCATAATAATGCTCTTGAGAGGCCAGAACATTTATTATTCATGGCTATTACAATTGGTTCATGTATAACAAAGTTTTGCGCTTACTTGATAGTTAAGAGTTGTAGCTTTTGCATTTAATGAAAGCTGAGAAGGGTGCTTTTTCAGTCTGTTGTTCTATACAGAAAAGTATTCACAAGTCAATGCTAAAGAGATGATTCCTTTTCACTTTTCTTTTGTTCTAAACATCATGGTACCGAGTACACACAAATGCAAATATATTTTAGCTGAGTTGTCAGTAGTTATACAACAAAGAACAGTCTGGAGAGCTGGCTTCTCCTGCTTTTGTAGTTTAATGATGCCACATCAAATTTGCAAAATGCTCTCTGTTTTTCATAAGGTAGAGACAGATGCCCAAGTTAGGATCTCTTGCAGTCTAGACAGTCTTCTGTGGCATCCCAAGTCTATTAATCTAACATAGGAAAAAAATGTGTCTGGAACCCTGAATTGCTACTGGGTGGTAGAATATTTTGACTGTTACATTGTGTTAGTTTTTGGATGAGCAAGCTCTAGTGATATGAGAGAAGAATAGAAAGCAGGTTGCATATTATTACACATTTGATTTTGAAGGGATTCTCTTTAGGACTTTGGTTTAATATGCTTGACTAAGTGGCACAAATTCTGGCCAAAGACATTCCTGTGTTTTTTTCTCAGTTTCTCTCAATGTTTCATTGTTTTGCACCTGTATGAAATCCCACCTTTAAGGGTAAGGGAGAACACAAGATTTATAGACGCTCATAATGGAAAGGAATGATAAAAGTCATTGGGTCAACAAAAGCTTACAAAGTTTTATTAGTAAATTACACACTTGACATGGAAATTGATATGTTTGTCCCTGATCTTTTCATATAAACAAGAGACTAGAGGGCTAGAGTGAAAAGGAAGAGAGAGAGAAGGATTAAAGTGGGAGAGAGAGAAAGAAAGAAAGAGTGTAAAAGTGATCAACAATCCTGGCTCCAGTATCAATCTAGCTGAGATGTAAAGGGTCTTGTGGGTGCCACCTGGGTTCTGCGAGGGTACCTTTTTATAGATAAGTTTTCTGTACCCTGGAGATATGTTTCTCACTTTCTGTGCAAATTAGGTGTCTTGCATAGTCTGTTATTTTAGGCCTTTATAAAAATGGGTCAGAGGGCTTTGTGGATGTTTGGTGGTCTTGATCATCTTCTGTAGTCCATGCCCACTTTTTGACCTCGTTCCTGTGCTTGCACTGCACTGTGTTGTGCTTACCTCCAGGAGCCAGTGCAATGATGCCTGCCCCAGGAAAGTGCTGCTCTCTGTATGGCCCCTTTTCCAGTCACATCTTGTTCTTTCTTGCACCCCATTATTATCAACCTTCCTCGGATGGCTCTGCAACTATAGGTGTTTGAGGCATACCAAATAGCCCCCTAATCTTCTAGACTGCTACAACCTCCTTCACCTCCAAAACCTTTCCTAGGCAGCAATCCTTCCCTTTCATAGGGAACTTAACTGCTTGACTGATTGCAAGCTATTTACAACAATTTGCCTGATGACCAGCAAGGGAGTTCTGGGCCTCCCACCCTCCACATTTATCAGTGTGGCAGTTAGTTATTTAGTACTTTTCAGCCACTTGCAGAAGTCACAGTAGTCTTGTGACTTTCTCAGTGCTAGAGTTAAATTTTTGCTAATAAGCAATAGATAGGATAGAGTCAGAGAGAAAAGAAATAATGCATGTACCTTGTACTGAGAAAGAAAGAAAGGGAGGCATTGCATAGATTAAGGCACATCACTCACTTTAACAATTCTTCTGTTTTCCAGCACAAGACATTGTCTTGGAAAGTCAAAATGAAACTTCAGCATAGACAGTGAGGAATACAATAGGAATACTGTGAAGACTTGAGAGACTGTTTAGTTTGATTAACTTTGAGAAATATCCCAATATTTAATAAATATGTCTTAAATGTGGAAATCAATATTATTGCTGAATGACAGTGAAGTAAGTTATGGCTTCAATGCACCTCTAGAAATGCATGGGAAAAAAGGATCTATTCGTAGTTGTAGACCATGGTTGGGTGATTTATATAAGTGGACCATATTACAACATCTTTGAAATCCTGTCTTTCTGCCCAAGGTATACAATTAATTACACACCAAAAGACTCAGAATCTTGTTGATTTTTAAAATGAAGAGTAAGTAAATATGCTCTAATGCATTATAATGAAAAGAAACTGAGAAAAGGATACTGTCAAAGACAAAAACACAGCAGTCCATATTTTTGTAATTTTGCTTTACAAAATAATTTTTATCTTTTAAAACTAAGTATGGTGCTCAAAAAAATCCAAAATCTGCATAATTTTCACATCAACAAGATATAATATTTAGTTCCATTTCTCCTTGTGTGAACACAAATGGTTATTTTAGGACTCAGTATGAAGTTTTTAAGAAGTTTCATTCTTCTATGTCTAAGTGATTATATTCTTTACCACTATACAGAAGAAATCTTATTATAGTTACAGAGATGAGTGTTGGCTTCTGTGTTAATAATCTAATTTGCTTATTCAGTCCTTTATCGGTTAAGATAAGAAACCTTGTAATGGCAGAGTAATTTAAGTGGTTCCATTAGTCTCTTTTGAAGGAACCATTGATTTTTAATGGTCTTACTTCCTAAGCGCATTTTGTGAAGGTTTTATTTACCATTAGCTTCCAATCTTTGCATGTTAATGTATTTATTAACCTCTGGAATCCTGTAAGAGTCTGTTTTAACAAAAAGCAATGATCAAAACAAATTGTTTGGCTTGGATTTTACATGCTCCATGCAAAGCCTAGTTCAGGAACATTGATATTTTTGAAATTAAAGAGCCTCTGTGCTTCAGGAACACTGATACAGGGACACTGCAGAACACTACAGAGAAAGATGAATTTTGCTATATATTTTCCAGCCCTCCCCATTTCTTTGGCCTGGTCATCAACCAGAGCCGCTAAGAGATATTTTTTTTTTTTTTTTTACCTCAGTGAATTTTATACTAATAATTCATAGTCTGGCATACATCCAGACAGAAGGGTCAAAGAGGATTGGTTAAGCAGTAAATTTAGCCCTCCTTTGACCATTGCATGGTTTCCAAGAATGAGTAATTATTATGTAAGAGGGAAAGGTATGTAATTGATAACTGCTTTAGGCAGTTGCTTTCCTTGCCCAAATCCTGCCACATAGCAGCCATTTGTTTCATTCTGTAAATCCACAGAGAAACTGCTTCATGCACAACTGGCAATGGCTGAGGATGATTTGAGAACTGTGGAAGAAAATACAGAATCCCTCCACAGGTCTCTCAGCCTTTGTGCTCCATAAGTGGATTATATAAATCTGAAGTGGAAAAGGAGTAATTTTTGCCGAGCCTTGAACACAAGGGAAGGGATGACATAGCTCTGACTGGACAAACTGACAGGTGGAAGAATGTATGTGTCTGCAATACCCATGTTCTTTGAAAATTAAAGTCTTTTCTGCAGTGCTGATATAAATGCCCATTTGACTTTTGGATTAGCCTCATATCTATTTTTAATAAGTATTTTTCATCCTTTTGGCTGTAATAAATTAGTTAAATCTCCTTCTTTGGAATTTTACTTTGAAAATACTCAAATAGTAAACAGTAATACATTTGTCTGGGTAGTATGAGAATGGAAGATCTTCAGCCTTTCAGATGCTTCAGCCTTTGCATGTTTTATGCTGTAGCTCTGGTTTAAAATGGACTGATGACCTTTAGAAGTGGAGATCAAAAGTTTGCTGTCACTGAGCATGACAAAAGTATGTAAACATGGCCTTTCTTGAGTCTCTATCTGGTATTTTAAAATATTTGTTGTTGGCTGGTCTCAATGGCTGCATATCAGTGGAAGGCATGGACAAAATTTGGCCTTGATCTTTATTTTAAACTTTTTGGTGCCCTGGGTAAGTAATTGCATTGTAGCCTTTTTAGATAAAGCAAAGAGAATCTAGTTCTCAGCTGCAATCACATGTCTCTCTCATAAAAGTTAGGAATGGGCATTGCTTGCTTCACACTTTAGAATGAAAACAGAACAAATGGACATCCTTTTTGCTGAATTCAGTGACTCGTTGTGTTTTGGTAGATGTGAATACACACAGCAGATTAGTCTCTTCAGGAGATGTCTTAACCTCAAATTTGCATATTTGTAAGACAATTACTGTGATGGTCAGCTTATCCAAGATGGGAGCTCCTAGTACATGCATAAAGTTTTCAATATGTAAATAATTATGCAGGCAAAAATCCTAGGTGATACAAAATCTTATCCTAATACAAACACCTTAGATAGATGAATCATATCCTAAGAGTGACTGTTTCTCTTCATTGCCCGGAAAGAGTATGAAGAGATTCAGACAGGTGTCTTTTTAATAGGTAGGATGCATCCCACTCCAGGTACCCTGAAGGTGTGTTTCTGGATCTTGCTCTTGATCATCTAAATTAACCAGGTGCTGAAAGATATTTAAATTGCAATAAGTACCAAGTGGAGGCAGAAATTTGGAAGTAGGTACTACAGTCATTGTGTCCAAATTACATTTGCTGGATTTGATTAGACATTATTCATCCTCACAGAGCAGCTAGGCAAAATGGAAAGAATTCATTTACTCAATGCATAGACAAAACATGGCCAAACAGCTCAACATCTGGAACCAAGAATTGTCAAAATATAATTTAAATATCCTAAAATGTGAGGGCACTAAATTGGTTTAATTTAAAATGAGTCTTGCTCAAAAATGAATCCTGTATTTTCAGTGATATCTTCTTTTCTTTATATGAATCCATGGACATGAATATAAACTGGCTCACAGTTACAAGGTTCTGATTAGTGATTTGTAGTACATGCGTGTTCTCTTTAAATTAAATGTTCGTTATTACCCTCTTCAGGGAGATTTAAGTCATGCTCACAGATTACCCATCATTCAGTGCCATCTAAATCTTATTGCCATCTCTGGATTGCTCCAAAAAAGCATTCTCCAAGAGCAAAGAGCTTTAGAATTAAGTTCTAAATAATGTAAAGGAAATCTGTGCCTGTTAGCCTTGGTCTCACCTTTTTCAGAAGCAAAATCCTAGCTTCTGACTCTACAGATGGCACTAACTGGCTTAACTGTCTCTTAACTAATTTGCACTGAATAGGTGTCTGGTTGGACCAAACTGATATTAACTCATTTCTTTCCCTTCAATTAAAAAACCCAAACCAACCAACCAACCAAAAAAAACCCCCAAACAAAGAAACAAAAATAAATCCAAAGAAACAAACAAACAAACAAAAAAACAAACCCAAAAAACCCCTTGTTGAAATTCAATATTTCATGACAGTTCAGAAAGCATGTCAAATTTAAACTATTTTTGATTGACTCATTTCTTGCTGTTTAAAAGGCTTATTCATAATGTGAGTTTTCATGTTTCTGCTATTTTGTTATTATCACATTCTGAGGATTTATTTGACAGTTTTAAAATCCAAAGCCAAATTAAGGTGATTTATTTCAATAAATTCATGAGCTTTACTGTTCATGAACTTGTGATTATTCTTTTCAACTTTTCAAAATAACTATTCCTTGAAAAATACTAAACTGCTTAAAATCTAATAAAATTTATATAGCAACAGGAAACAGAATCATCTGGGTTCATGGTGTCTTGCTGTTTGTGCCAAATTTTCTCACTGCAGGAAGTCACAAAGTCATGAAGGAAAATACTTTGAAATACTTTCAGACTCTGAGAGGTATTTTCAGAAAGTTTGATTAAATATAAAATGGTATGATTTCTTGGTTTAATGACTGATAGATTTTCAAGTTTTTTAAAAAATTAAACTTGCTTTAGTATATGGCACACAGTGCTCTGAGTTCTTGTGAATGATCTTGTCAGAAAATGATGCTCAGGACTATTGGATCAGCTGGTATCACTGCTTGAAACTCTCTATCACCCTTTAAGAAAGGCTCAATAGCCTGCTCTGAACTAGCACAAGACTGGAAAATAGTAACAGACTTAGACTACTCAGCATTTTTGTACCAAACCAATGATGATGTGGAGATAATAAAAATTAAACCTCTTAATTTTTTTAAAAAAAATTGTAATTAGTATTTCTAAACCTGAAAATAATTTTTCTAGGAAGTTAAATTAATTTGATAAAACAGTATGAAAACCAAATGTTAGATTTGGAAGACATATTTTGCAATGTTCTTACTTTTTGCATTGCAGGAATTTAACTTACATTTTTCATTGTTCATTATTTAGGGATAAGGAAATATTTGGCTTTGAGAATTCAAAGCCATTCTATTGATTAAGATCATCTAGCAGCAGGATTAATTAGGAAACAAACTGGAAATATTTTTGATTCTAGTTCTGCAATAAACACTGGGAACAAGAAGAGGAATGTACACATTAAAAAATTCAAACCAGCAAACCCATTTTTTCTTTATCTTTCATTGGAAAACACCAAGAATAAAAATGTAGCCATATATGTTTAATGTTATTTCAAAAATATTGATATTTATGAGTAAATTAGATCAAATCCTTACTCTTCAATACATGTTTTAGTATTGAAAAGCAGGCACTACATTTCCTATCTTAAGCTAAATAAGTTAAAATAATAGCAAAAGGCATGCAACAAAGAAATTCTGCCAGCAGATTTTTCATGTCCTGTCAGCTGCATATAAGTCAGTAACAACAGAACAAGAACACTTCATCTTCTCATTTCTGTAAACTCAGTTACAGAAGAACGATTATGTCACAGGTCCCTGCATGGTCTTGGCACTAGTCCAAATACAGGTCAATAAGGCATAACCCAAATTTATCAAAAACATGATCCCTGGCTAATATGTCACAAAGTCCATATGATGACAAGAAATTCAATATAGCTCTAGAAGGGAGCTGTGGTTCTGTACCATGTAGTGATCAAGCTCTGCCATTTGTTGAAATGACTCTTCAGGGCTATAGAACTCAGGCTGAACAAGAAATTTTCCAGTATAGGTACTTTGCTAGAGGAAATCAGACCTATTTACTCAAGGCTATAGTAACAGAAACAATATGGCTAGAAACATGTCTGTATGGGGGGGGGTGGGGGGGGTGTCTGTGTGCTTGAAAGGATTATACTCAATACCTTTTGAGTGCATTCAAGGCCTTATATTAGGCACAAAATATATGATACTGTGTAATTTACCTGCCTTATTCCAATTTATCTACTGCATTTTTCCTGCTTGGATAAGCATAATTGCCTCTTCCCAAGGAATCTGTGGGCTAGCATGGTTGTTGACATGTCAACACATTATGTTGACATGTTGGTCATGATTAATGGCTGTGAGGTAGGAGAAACTGGGCTAAATGAATACAGACTCAGTCCAATTAGAAAAAAGTAAATAAAGAAAATTTGGTGCATCAGGGTACTTCGAATTTTTCACCTAGTTACGATGAATGGCCATCATAAATTCACACAAAAGGTGTACATTAATTTTTGGAGTTTCTATGTCCTTTTTTTGTGCTTTACAAGGTAAATGAGTTTATTCATAAGCTCATATAATTTTCACTAAGAAGATATAACAAGACAGCCAGCTTTACTTGTCCTTGAAAATCTATGTCTGTCATAGAAGCACAGAACCACAGAACATGTCGAGTTGGAAGGGAACCATGAGGATCATCAGAGGCCCACTCCTGACCCTGCCCAGGACCATCCTGAGTGACCAAAAGTCACCATGTGCCTGAGAGCATTGTCCAAACACCCTTTAAGCTCTGTCACATTTGGTGCTGTGACCACTTGTCTGAGAAGCCTCCTCCAGTACCCAACCATTCTCTGTGTGAAGAATCTGCCTTAATATCCAACCTAAACCTCCGTTGAGTCAGCTTCAGGCCATGTCACTGGTCACAAGAAGAGTGCAGAGATCAGTGCCTGCCCCTCCTCTTCCTCTTATGAGGAAGTTGCAGGCTGCGGTGAGGTCTCCCCTCAGTCTCTTCTCCAGGCTGAACAAACGAAAGGACTGCAGCTGCTCCCCATACGGCTTTTTTTCCAATCCCTTTGCTATCATTCGGGCTGAGCTTTCATGGAGTTAAAAGCTATAGAACTTTGCACCTTTTAATTTTCAAAACGTTTTTTTTCTAAAATGAGATGTAGATTGGGTTTCCCAGGTACAGAGATGCACTCCATTGTACTTGACAATAGTAAGTTAAGATGCAGTTTACAGTGCAGCTGTGGATGACGTGGAGTGGCTTTTTATGCTGTTACTTCAGTTACTTATATAAGTCGATACATTTTAGCAAGACAAATATGTTTTCACAAAAATTTATAAAAATCAAAATGATTTTATAATTTTGATTAATACCATAATAGGTGATAAACTAGCGATTGTAATCCAAAGCTTTCCTTTCTTAGGCTAATATAATGAACAGGAAGCCAAGAGGTTTGTTCAGCCTTGCTTCAGATTAAAGTTTCTGTCATTCATGAACAAGTGGCATTTAAAATCTTTTGGCACATAAATCACAGTGTGTTAATGTTATTTGTTTCTCAGGGCATTAACACTTTATTCTTAATGTCCTGGATCAAAGCCTACGTAGGATTATCTGTAGTCTCCTCTAGGTCTTCAGATGCAGATGCCTGAAACTTGTAAACATCCTTAGCTAAGGGCAGCAAGAACTTTGTCTTCTGTGATCAAAGCTGCAAAATTCTTTGTGCTATACATGATGACAAGGCTTAGTTATATGTCAATTAGAATTGTTATAGACATGTTTTACATGTTTTACAGTGCTTCTAGCCATCATTTGGTATTTAAGTCACAATATCTGTTCTTGTAAATCTTAATGAAATACCTTCCCAGTTTCTAACTTTAAGCAATCATCTATTATGTCTCAGCAGTTGTCTCTCTGTGCACGAACTTGCCCCTCACCCGTGTTAACATGCAGCATGTACTACCAGGGAATTTAATGCAATGCTCAACTTCACAGGAATTGGCAATACTGGAAAGCTGGAGTTATTCTGGCAGCATAACTGGCCTTTCCTCTGTAAGGAAAAGCCAGGTGATTTCCTCCTATCTCTCCCCTGCATACTGTCTAGAATATTTATGCTCCTACCAATTATCTTGAACATTCTTCATGCTTTGAAAAGTTAATACAAGGCAGAATTTGAGAAAGTAGATTTTGGCCAAGATCACACAGTCATGATATGTAGGACTTGTAGTTGCTTGAATATATCAGTATAAAAGGCAATTAAAACACAAATCATGGAGTGCACTCATTGTTAAAAGTTTAACTCTCCATAAAATGTATTTATCAGCATTTTTTATAGCGAGTACATCCCAAATTGGGCATAGAGATAGGAAAAATGAACTTGACAAGGTGAGGATTTAAAAAAAAAATGTGAACAAGGTAATAAGCAGAAAGATTGGGAGTGAAAAATTATTAATTTAAATCACAGAACCATAGAATATCCTGAGCTGGAAAAGACCCATCAGGGTCTTAATAAAGTCCAAATCCTGGCCCTGTAAATGACCACCTCAAGAATTACATTACGTGTCTGAGGGAATTGTTCAAACGTTTCTTAAACTCTGGCAGGCTTAGTGTCATGACCGCTTCCTTGGGGAACCTGTTTCAGTGCCCAACCAAACTCTGGGTGAAGACCCTTTTTCTTATATCCAGCCTAGATCACCCCTGACAGAACTTCATGCCAATTTGGAAAATAAAGAATCTGAAAGCTGCTTTTTTTAAAATCACTGTATTCACAACAATGAAAAAACAGATGTAATGGAAAAGGTATCAAATATTTCTATTGAATGTAAATTTTTTAACACATGACAGCAGTAGTCCACTGTCTTCAGTCATGTCACAGCTATAATAATTTCATGTTATTATAATCTTCCTACAGAAAACATTTGATGATTTCAGTGGAAGCAACTCCATACTGTAGTTTGTTCTCCTGCATGTTGCTTAACGGTTTGTGCTGATAGGTGATAATAAGAAGGGACATCTGATTTGAGCTCTATTTCCACCCACTTTCACAAATGCTCATATAATCTTGATTTGGTGTGGGTTAGTTTTCAGTAAGCCTAATTGATTCCTTTTTAAACAATCAGTGTACATATCATGCAATTGTTAGAGCAAGATAATGTATAACCTGAACTCTTCAATATCAAATTTACTTTGCAGTGTTAGGATTGGCTAATGTTTGCAGAGATGCTCTGCTACCATGCCCAGGCTTGGCAGTCCTCCAGCTCCTTGTTTGTATCGTGCATGAGTCAGCGGTAGATTTCTGTGTGACTTCTTTATTTTTCAGGTTTATATGGATTGTGTAAAAGTTTAATATTTAAATACTATATGGCAGACAGATTTGGAGCATATGTTTTCATGTTCCTTTCATCAATGACATTGATACACACCCATATTAGTGTTAAAATACGCTACTGTTTCCTGTGCCTCTGCCAAACCTTCTACAGGAGAGCTTTTTAGTCCATGGGATTTCTTTGCTCATTGGAGTAAAAAATGTTTATCAATGGAATGAGTATCATATCAATTCAGAAAAAAGGAGAGATACATAGAATATCTAGCAAAGGGAAAATAAAATGTATTATATATGCAAATTTCATCTATCTATGTTGCCTCCCCATGTTAAGGCAAACTGATATTAGTTTCTTTTCTTGGGAGAAGTCTTGTGTTGTGGATCAAAATATCTCTTTTTTATTGCTGAGGGCAATGAGAGAACAAACACCTTAGCCCTACCTAAGGCTCTCCTAAAAGTAAGAGAAAACTGTTATAGGGGCCTATGTTTGTGCTGGTATATGGTGGTCTGTGCAGTGACTATAGAGGTTCTGAGGGAAAATTTCAGTGCAGGTAAAGCAGTGCCCTGGAAGAAGGTGACAGAAAGGTTCTGGGAAGGAGCAGTGGCTAAGGGGCATTCCCAGCTTGTTGGTTTAAGATGCAGATGTGTAGTTTGGCGAGATATAATGTTTTAGCTGTCTGAAAACATGACACACTGTGATAGCTGACTTTAAGAGCAGTTTTTGATTGTTTTATTTGCTGATAGAGGCACAGCAATTTAGTTCATTCTCCTACCCCAAGACAAGTTTTGGCAAAGAAGATGACATATTAGTAATGTGCACTATGTGGCAAAAGTTTGAAGCAGCTTAGAAGATGGTGATGTGGGCATCAGGTATCTTCTTGTGAAATATAATGATGAATTTCAAAGACATTCAGAAATATTATTCAGAAAATTTTTGAAGTACTATAACATGATTGAATGTCATCACAGTTTTTATGCAAAAGGAGGGGCAGGCTCAAGTTTTTCCTTCAAATTATATGCTTGAAACACAGAAGAGACCAAAGGGATTCTTTCCAAAACACATTAGCTTTGGGAATTTTATGTTGTCTGCCTGGAGCCAAATTTACTTCTTCCAAAACATTTCTTTATCTTATTATTTTGTATACTGTCCCCTTCTTGCTATTGTTTGAAACCTTCTCTCTAACCATATGTAAATAGCAACTTAATATTAATATAATTAAATTTATTGCTGTAAAAAGAAAGCAAAATTCAAATACACTTTCTTCAGCATATAGTTAATGCTATGAAAAAAATATAGAAAATTACAGAATTTCTGAAACACATTTCACAGATGTTTGTACAATATCATACCATAACATTTAATTCCAGGATTATATATGGAATTCTTATCTGGTACAAGGACTAGTATTGCAGCTGTAGATCAATCAATTCCTTTGGGGGAACATTTCACAGCAAATGTATGAAGAGATACCAAGGCATAGATGGAGATTTACAGAGATAATAAGACACAGGGGAGAAATGGGTAGAGAATGTTTTAAACATGTCAGCCTGTGTTCTGAGCATTAATTTTTAAAAAATCTATTAATTGTACCTTGAAGATTGCACAGGATTTAAAATAGTGCCTAGGCACAGCTAGATCTAGTTTTGGTTGCAGTTTTTTTCTAGAATTTTTTAACTTGAGCTTTGTTGCCACATGAGCCAGACCTAGCTCTGGGATGTTATGAGAATGATAGGAGAATTCTTGATAATGGTGATGTTTACAGAAGTTAGCCAATGCATGTTCAGTGTCTTACCAAGGTACCTTGGATATTTTGGACAGACGTCATTGCTGCTGGTCGGCTCTGCCTGCCTGCCTGCCTGCCTGCCTGCATGTATGCTTGCTGCTCACTCTGCTCTTCATATGGATCTTAATAAATCATCATATTTAGCCTTCTGAAGTTATGGAGTCTATGTAGCTCTATTGCCTCAATTAGAGCCCAAATTCTCCTACACAGAGCTTAAATATTCAGCTATAGTTTCTAATATTCTGGAGTGTGTTCCCTATGAGAGGGAAGTGAAAAAATAGTCTTGTTGAGTCCTAAAAAAAAAAAAAAAAAAA
>VWZN01000689.1:40964-54092 GCA_013396955.1 Regulus satrapa | reverse complement strand
TAACTTTTCTCGCTTCCGTTGTCCGTTACAGAAAACCGGTGAAATCAGCACATTAAACGCTTTGGTGCCACTGAAATTCCCCGTGACAAAACGCGGGGAAGTGGGTCACCCGTCCGCGTTCCTGCTGCCACTGCAGGCGCTGCTNAGGGAGCAAAGGGATGCCAGAGGGAGCAGGGGGGATGCTGGATGGAGAGGAGGGGGATGCCAAAGGGAGCAGAGACACGAGGGCTGCTCCCCCAACAAGGGCGTGCTGGGCTCCGGTCGTCGCCCCCCAGCCTGAGGTGCGGGGCTCGCCGCAGCCACCCCCTCCCCGTCCTTCCCAGCCCTCTCCTTCCCTTTCCCCTTCTCCTTTTAGATCTCCTCGCAGCACATTTCAACCGCAACCCACCGCGACGGGGGGAAGCAAAGCCCCTCCGGTGAGATCATTGCCAGACCCCCAGCCGTCGGGCTCGGGTGTGAAATGGACCTCCCTCCTCCTGCTGCCCTCGGCCGGCCCCTCTGCGGGGCTGTTCTGTTTTGTAATGGGATTAGGGGGCGCCCTGCGCCCCCCCCACGGCCCGGCCCGGCCCGCGGCCGCCGCTCTGCCCCGCACTCGCGGAGCTCTCGGTGCGGCGGAGCCGGGGACGGCGAGAGCCTGAAAGGTTTAGTCAGCGAACAAATTGCTTCTCTGTAGGGGCCGTTTTCTTCCCGAGCTGAACATAATGATGGCAGTTTGAGGAACAGATGGTGCCGCTAAGCAGATAATCCCGGCGGCCCCGGGCTCCGGGGAGAGGCAGCGCCCGGCTCTGCCCGCAGCGCCCGCGGCCGGCCCGGGACGGGAGGTGACGATCGCACCCCGACCGAGCCACCGGGAGCTGGGCTGAGCGCTCCGCACCTCCTCTGCCTCGGGGGCGAGCCGAGTGCCAGACTCCGCTCGTGCCTCAGTTTCCCCCCGAGCCCTCCCGAGGCGGGGCTCGCCTCCGGATCGCAGCCTGACCAACGTGAGACGGAGCAGCTTTCCCCCCCCTCCGCCCCGCCACGCTGGAGCGAAGGGCAGCTGAGAAGGGCTCGTTTTACTCTCATTTTCCTGTTTTGCCTCTCTCTCCAGCGGCACTCAAGACGCGGAAAGAGCTGAAGAGATGCCAGCAGCTCGCAGGGGCTGGGGTGTGTGCAGCGTGCCCCGTCTCAGGCTCAGGGATGCCCGCTCAACCAGCCCGTATTTCAAATACACCAGCGGGAAAAGCCCAACGCCCCCCAGATGAAGGCAGGGCAAGGCACGGATGCATCTGCGTGGGGCGAGCCCTGCCTGGGCCAGCCTGGCACCAGAGGCGCTTCCCCAGGCCACGGGGCTGTCACAGCCCTCCAGTCCATGGGGCTCTCACAGCCCTCCAGGCCATGGGGCTCTCACAGCCCTCCGGACACACTCCAGNGGGCTCACTCTCACAGCCCTCCGGACACACTCCAGGCCACAGGGCTGTCATAGCTCTCAGGACACACTCCAGGCACGCTGCACCGCGTGCCTGTGTCCGGCGGGTTTGTTGAATTCACATCCCCTCCAGCCCTGTCCCCTGAGAACCCCGGCTCTGGCAGCTCCCCTGCCCTCTCCGCGGCAGCCCAGCTGCCGAGAGACCTGCCTAATTCACCCCTTGCTAATGCAGGAGCTCAGTCAGCTGCTCGAAGGGTGCTTTACAAGTCAAAGCAATAACAGCATCCCTCTGCTACAGCTGGGGGAAACTAAGGCACACAAAGAGGCGCCCGGGAGTCCATTGGAATTAGGAGCAGGACAAAGCCCGCGCTCCCCGAGTTCCCGGCTTATGTGTCCTTACACATCCACAGCCCCCACCCCAAGCAGCTGATGCCGGGCGCTGTTTGATAGAA
Organism: Regulus satrapa; assembly: GCA_013396955.1. Lineage (NCBI taxonomy): Eukaryota > Metazoa > Chordata > Aves > Passeriformes > Regulidae > Regulus > Regulus satrapa. The sequence goes on along the minus strand of VWZN01000689.1, from coordinate 52,235 downwards.
AGCCAGCTAATCATCTTTCCCACCTTCGGTAGGGTGTGAATCGTTATCCCGGCGACACCTGTAAGGCTCCTTGTCAGACAGGGCTGGTGCACGCATCTAATAATGGGCACCAGATGGGAGAGGGACGGCTGGGGAGAGGAGCAGGGGCCCGGCCGTCCCCAAGCTGAACAAAGAGAGGAGCCCCACGGCTCCAGCACCCCAGAAGCACCGGGTTGAAAGAGCAGCAGCAAGGAGAGAGCCCAGGCTGAGGCAGAGGAGGAAGAGCCGCCGCTCAGGACGCTGAACAGCTTCCCCGAGCAGCCCTGCCCTTTGGAAAAGGACCCGGCAAAAGCGACAAGTGAAGGTTAAAGGCAGGACAGGCATTGAGTCCTGCCTGCCACAGCATGCCCAAAGCCTGGGACCGGGCAGCCCAGACCTTCCAAAGTGCCTTGGAGCCTCTGCCCGCCGCCAGCTTTGGGGAAGGAAAAGCCTCGCACAGGTGAGGTGGTGACGAGGAGGACGAATTAGAGACAGGTACCTGCACTTGGGCTGACCCAGAGCCCCCCAGGCCTCCTCCCTGACCCGAAACTTTGGGGGCAGAGCTCACCCCTCTGCCAACCCACCACCCTCCCCCAGGGAAAGTCCCCGCTGCAATTACAGAACGAGGTTTTCAGGCCCCCATTCACTGCCAGAGGAATAATGAGCCCCTGGGCACCATCAGCGAGGGCAAAGCAATTAAAATCGCTGCCCTGGTAGCTGCGTGGGTGGCTCTGGCGTGGGCAGCCGCCAGTGCCTGTTTTGGGGCGAGCGGGCACCGCCGGGCCGGGCAGGGCCTCGGATTGCTGCGTGTCCCTGGGGGCGAACAATCGACTCGTTCTTCCCCGGGTTCAAAGAATAATAAAAATAAAATAAAGAGGGAATAAAGGCCTCAGCAAAGCTGGGAGTCAAGTTTATTTACAAACTGAGTATGAAGTGAAGGGCCTGGAACAAAGGTGTTATGTAAGGGACAGTCACTAAGGGGCTCTTTACCCACGCTAATTGCCACTTGCTCCACGATATCCATTTGTCTCGCAGATGGAACGGCCTCCTCGGGCTTGTGGGTTCAAGCAGCGCTTGTTTGCAACGCTGCCCGGCGCAATTAGTGCAGCAGTGCAGGGGTCTGGTGCAGCCTCAGCACCCAAACCCACCGGGGAGCCTCACACCTCCCCGAAAAGAGGGATCTGCCAAAACTGGGGTGCGGGGAATGTTCTGTGGGCACTGCTAGGGAGAGGCGCTGCCCTGCGTGGGACTTTCGTTGTGTAACAGGGAGGGACAACGGGCCTCAGTTCTGCAAGGAGGGACCTCGAGGTCACCCAAAGCCAGCCTGGGTGGCGAGGGGCAGAAATCCATCGTGGGATTCTTGTGGAGGCAGCTGCGAGAACGGTGGCGCTGCAAGGACAGGGAGGTCTGCAGAGGATGAACAGAACCCGCTGCTGGTGATGGCATTTCCGAGGGGTCCAGCCCGAAATTGCCCTCAGATACAAAAGCCCAAAAGGCAGAAACCAGAATAAAAACCACCATGGGGAGGAGAAGCTGCTGTGGGTGCTGCAGGGCCTTCCTGCGGTGTGTGGTCATCCTGCTCCCGCCCCTGCCCTCACCCTTGGCACGTCCAGGGCCACGGGGACCACAGAGCTCTGTCAGCTCTGCTCCTGCCAAACTGTCAGCAAAGGGAGGAAGAGGAGGTGGCAGCACCCCCGGGAGCCGAGAGGTCAATTTTATTGACAAACTGCCTCTTGAATGGAGCACAGGGAACAATGCTGGCCTCAGCCCGGGTCAATCGGGGCTGTGTAAAGCAAGGGGCCGGCTCCAGTGGCCCCGGGAGAGCCCTCCAGGCAAGTGGCCTTTACCAACGTGTTTGCATAACCTCTGACCCCTTCTTTTAGGGTTTAATTGAAATCCCAGCTTGGTGACAAATTGGCATGACCAGCAGGCTGGAGGCCGGGAGGGTGAGCGTGGAAGCGATGCCGCAAAATCCCCTCCGTGCTCCGGCAGCGAGCGACCTGTCCTGGCACGGGACACCTGCAAAGCCCGAGCCGGGTGGTTTAACCACACCCTGCTCCTCCGTGTGGTTAAATCACACCCTGCTCTTCCTCATCACACCCTGCTCCTCTTCATCACACCCTGCTCCTCTGTGTCACTGCCCAAAGGCCACCACAATGGGCTTGGGACGGGCAAGTGCCCGAGTCCAGCAGTGCTTCCTCAGCCCAGGCAGGAGCAGACAAGCTCTGTCTGAGCTCTGTGAGCCTCCTTGGCTCTGCACTGAAGCCTCCTTGGACTGGAATGCTGCGATGCTTTGTTAAGCACAGAGCTCGTCAGGCTGAGCTCGTTTGCAGTTTGCACCCTGGCAAAGCCCCTCCACAGAGACCTCCCTCCCTCTGTTCCTCCCTGTCCGGAGGTCACAGCCCTTCTCCAGTCCTGTCATGAAGTAAAAACGGCTCTTTCGANCTCCAGTCCTGTCATGAAGTAAAAACGGCTCCTTAGAGCCAATAGCAGAATGAGTTTCTGAAAAAAAAAAAAAGTAACTGAAGTCCTGAAGCAGTTCCCACTGACTGGGGATCAAAAACTGACATGGAGCCAAATGGAGCTGAAGTCATCCTACCTCAGAAGTTCCTGGGAGAGAGGTGAGAAAGCACAGAATTCCCTTTGATGGCAGAAATCTCATTTTCTGCAGAAACCAGACTGAAAACAACGAGGAAAAGCCCCAGAGCAGACTCCTCACGATCCCCATCCCTTTTACAGAGCATTTGCAGCATCCCAGCTGCTCCGTGCAGCACATCAGTGATGCCGAGCCGTGCTGCTTGGAGGTACCAGTGCCCCTGAGAGGAACGTCCAGGTGGACTCCAGAGCCCCTTTAGCCAGAATCTACTCCGCAGAGCAGAACCCTCCAAAGCACAAATATTTTCCCTCCACTTTTCTTCCCGTCCCAGAATACCAGATTCAGGGATTAGACTGCGGAATTTTCCTGCCCACAGGTAAAGATTTAATATTTCTAATCGTGTAGACCACCTAATATGAGTCCCAGCTGCCCTTTTTAGGTTGGAGTAACGTCTGGCGCCACAGCCCTGAAGTGCAAACGGCCCAAGGGAAGCTTGAGCAGCTCCCACCTAAATCCCTGCGATTTCCACGCCTGTGAATCACCCAGGCTCCTGCCTGTGGTTCTGCTGGCCCTGCCCTGGAGGGTTTCACTGGCCCTGGAGGAGCACCCCCCTACCCCAAGACATTTTTGGCAGCGCCAACACGCGACTTTCCCTCAGCAGCGTGTCTGTGCATCCATTTCACATTGGAGCACCTTAAAAACAGAGCAGTCCCACATTGAGGCAAAACCCAAAAATATCTCCATTGCCTGCCGCCTGCTCTACTGTCTGCACTTCATTTGCAAATCATTTACAGGGATTTTTACATATCCCAAAATACTTCTAATTGCAGGTTTCGTGTCTGTCATCCGTCACTGATTAATACATTTTGTTGCTATTATTATTATTATTATTATTACTATTAATCGTGCATCCATCCAATTCACAAATCAAAGTCTGCTGCCCAGGATGGAGCCGGGTTTGTTTCCAGGAGGTGCAGCCACCAGGGGTGACGAAACTCGTGAGAGCAGCCCCTTGCCCCTCCCAGGTCCCAAACTGGTTTGCGAAGAGCAGCGCATCACCGCTGTGCAGAGGACAAAGCGGGGAGTGAATCGAGCCCAAAGGCTCCGTCAAGGCCGGGGGTGCTGCTGGGGGCTGGACAATTGGGGCTCTTCACCCTCCTGCCTCCCCCGTGCCGCCCCTTGCGGTTTGCCACGTTTCCACCGGGAGAGAAACGGGCTGTCGTTTTGTTTTGACAGCCTCCTTCTCTTCCAGCCCTACACACCACTGGGGATAAATCTGGGCTGATTTTATCCCCCGCCGTTTCTGCCCCCATCTCCCAGGACAGCCGGGCCCTCACGCTCTGCTGGCTGTCACCGAGCCACCTTCCCGTGTGCCCCGCGGGTCGCTGTTCCCCCAGACAACCTTCGCTTTCCACCAGTTGAAGATCTTAGGGGCTTCTTGCACAAAACCCTTTGAGGTATTTCATGCGAGGCTTGAAAAGGCTCCTGCTTCCTCTGGGGGGCATTATCATGACAACCGGCTTTAATTCAGCGCGGATCCAGGCTCCCAGCTGGATCCTCAGCCACGCCAAGTCCCCCCGACACCCTTCGGCTGGCTCAGAGAGGCCAAAGGAGCGCACGGGTCCCAGGATCACGGGGAACTGGCCCAGCCCCATTTCCCAGTCCCCATCCTCATATATATTCCCTTCCAGTCGCCCCGCACTTTTCTCTGCGTGTTCTTCTTTTGCGAGCGCTGCCCTCCTCTTCCCCACTCCCACCGGGCGCTTCCCCCCTCCCCGCGGTCCCTCCTCTGTCCCCAGCATCCCCCTTTCTCTCGGCTCTCTATAAACAAAGCGCCTCAGTGTCTGGGGGAAGAAAAGTTGCATTATGCAAATGGGAAAAAGCGAACAGGAGATTTCTCACTCCGAGAACCCCCATTCCGGGCCTGCACCTCGGTTTCCATGGCATGACCAAAGCCTGCTGGAAGCTGGTTTGCATACGGATGAGAGAGGAGATGAAATCAGCACGAAAGCCCATCGCTGACAGAACACCATTGTTTCGCCTGTCTGATTTGGAGGCTAATGAAACGCCATTAAAAACAAGAAAGAAAGAGGGAAAAAAAAAAAAAAGCCAAAAAAAAAAACACCCCGCCGCTTTCATCCTGGCTTTGGTCAGGGATGGGGAGGGGGGGTTAAGTATGATGACGGAAGATCATCTGCGCTATCGGGCTCGGGGTGAAGGTATTCTGGCACCGGGGAAGGAAATTCCCAGGATGCACTGCCCCTGCAAGCCAGAGCGATGCCAACAGGAGATGGTGCTGTGGACAGAGCACGGGGCTGCGAGAGGCTCCCGAGGCAAAGGCAGCTCTGCTCCTCTCCGGGAGACACAGCAGCACCTGGGCATGAGAACGCCCCAACTGCAGCCCGTGAGCCCACGGAGCATCTCGGGGAGCCCATCATGAACACGCCATGTCCAGGAGAGACCCCGGAGCAGGCTGGTGGGCCGGGCTCTCCAGGGTTAGGAGTTAAAAAGGAGTTAAAAACCACGAATAAAAGGCCGGGGTGGGGAGAAGGTCAGGGAGCTGCTCGGTGCTTCCCTGCTCCTTCACCACACAAACCGTGACTGTGCTGGAGGAGAGGGAAGAGACAGCACAAAACGGAAACACACACGGGTGCCCCATCTACGCCATCCCAGCAGCTTCCCTGGGCTGATGCTCCAGCGCATCCCAGCACCTTTCCCAGGGCTCGGAGGGGTGGGATGTACGCAGCAGGAGCACAGCCACTGGCTCCTGGCCCTGGGTAACTTTCCTGCCCCGGGCCTTGCCACGGCCACCCAGTCCCTTTCCTGCTGCCCCGCTGCCAGCGGCGCATTGTCCCCAGTGTGTGCCTTCGAGAACAGCATGATTGGCCTTGAAAGGGCTGATTTGCTTTCCCCGGTCCATTGAAACGCCGGAGACCAAAGCCTGTTCCCTCCAGGCGCTCGGAAACCTGGCACCCTTTCCACTTCGCTTCCCTGTGCCCCTCAGCCCAGGGGCTCCTGCTGAGATTTTGCTGTCAACAGAGTTTTGTTCCCTTTCTAGGGCGGCGCAGAAGGGACACAAGGACCTTAAAAATGGCAGCTTCTTTGACACGGCTATTCTCCTTCGACCCCCCTGGCTGAATAAACAACTCACAAAAATGGAGTTTACTGTATTTCCTCCTCAGGGGGAAAACACTGCATCTTGGTCCTAATTAATTTACCTAATTAACATTGGGTCTGTATGCAAAGACCTCTTTCTGTACTGGCCGGGACAGAGAAAATAACGGGAATAAAAATATATTCAGGCAACTCTCAGCCCCGACTGTAAAAGGGACATCGGAGGATGAACCGTGCCACAGTGATCATTGAAGCCCCAGAGAAAGCGTCTGCAGGAGAACGGCCTCCACCTCTCCCTCCCCTCGTCCGGGGCCAGACCGCAGCAGCGCCTTGACCCTGGGCAGGAGGTGCAGCGCATGTCCTTGGGGAATTCACGGCTGGGACAGGCCCGGGGGGAGGATGGAGCAGAGGGGACACCGAGGATCCTGTGGAGGAGGGTGTCCATGAGCAGAGGGCAACTCGAGCTGCACCCTCTGGTGCCTTTAGCAGCGAGCCCTGTGCCCGTTCACACCTGCTCGGGGCCAGCTCGGTGTTCAGACCCCGAATTCTCCCCGGGCTCGCCCAGCTCCCAGGCAGCCCTTGCCGCTCCTGCCTAGGAAAGCCCTGCTCTGCTATTTTGTTCTTTTCCCTGCCAGATGCCAGCTCTCTTCAGCCTCTTTCTTCTCCCCACGCTTTGCTTTGCCGCATAGTTCCGGAAACCAGAAACAAAAGGAGAGGAAAGAAAATAGGCTGGATCTGGGGTTGGGTGGGTGGTGGTGGGGGGGGAGAAGGGGGAGTTTCCCTTCCGTTAAGCTTTTCCAGCTCTCCCTGCCTCCCAATGTGAGACACGAAGTGGCACCTCACATGACGAGCGCGGGCGCCCACGTGCGCGCCCACGTGATGAGATGCCCAGGGATGCCAGGCCGCTGAATGGAGGCGAGAGAGAAGAGGCTGGGCCTGAGCCTGACCTCCTTGGCAGGAGAACCAGGAGGACGCAGGAGAAGCTCCAGTCCTGCTCTCGCTCTGCGGCCCGGAACGCGCGCGGGTCGGGAGGGAAAGCGTCCCCAGGCCACGCGCTTGCAGGTTCTGTGGCTGACTTTAAGCAGTGAGAGCTGAGCCTTCAGGGCAGGATGTGGGCTCGGTCCCACTGTGGTTGTTGGGGGCCTACAGATCAGATTCTGGCAGCCCAAACATCCCAGGCACTGTGAACTGCAGGGCCTGAGTCACTCATCCGCCTCTGCATCTTCTTCCCCTTTCCAATAGGGTTTAGGTGTCCACATCACTCGAATCGTTTGGTTTACAGATACTTTTGGTTTATAAGGGGAAATCCTCCACCCTAGGCTTCATATGCATTCCCTGAAATGGCCAGAAATCACCCTAGAATTTGTTTCCCACAAGAAATAAAAGCCCAGCGCAGTGTGCGTTTCCATTTGGAAGTGTCAGCCCCCCCGTTCCAAGCACGCTGCCCTTTCCCAGCTCCCCTCATTCACGACAGCACGGAATTTCCTAAGCAGCTCCCACCCTCGGGAGCCCCATCAGGACTCTCCACAGCAGAGGCAGAATGGGCAGGACCCTCCGTGCGTCCCCATGGACGAGGAGGACAGAGGGAAGGTGTTTGCAGCCCAGGCTCTGCTTGCCTTTGCTCAGGGAGGCTCGGACAGAGCCCCAGCGCCGAGGCCGGAGCTGCTCAGAGCACGAGGGCGGGCGCTGGTTGGCTCCAGCCACCAGTAAGAGCTGCAAAAAGAGAAAATGGGCCATGGAGCCACGCCAGGAAGGGACACGCTGAGGCCAACACGAGGGCCCCCGCTCTGCCTCGGCACTGGGGCACCTCCCAGGCTGGGATCCGCTCGCTGCTGGAGGGAGAGCGGGGCCAGCACCGCGTCTGCACCTGGCTCCCAAAGCGAAGGCCAGCGTGGCCCCCGTGGAGCTCAGAGCTGCCAAAACGACCCCAGCCCAACACTCCGGTTGTATCCTGGAAGAGAGAGCTCCGACAGAGAGCTGCCGCTGGAGCAGGGGCAGGGAGATGCTCCCACCATCAGAAACCTGCTATTAGCGGCAGGTGCTCTGTCCACCCCATTTCCAGCTGCCGCCAGACTTCCAGTAATTCTCGGTGACCTCATTTTCACTTCATTTTGTAAATCATTTTTGGGTTGTTGTTTTTTCATTTTACTCAGTTTTTAATTTGTTGTTATTTCCCTCTGAGCTGGAGTTTGTCATTTAATCAACTTAGACCCAGATATCCTGGAGGGTGTTTGGGGAAGGGGGGGTGGGGTGGGGGGGAAGAATGAAAACGCTAATGTCACATCACCTCCCTAAAATGAGTTTTAATTGTAATCCTTTAATCCCTCTCAGATGGCCCTCTCTTCACTGATGTTTTTCATAATTATTCCTTGCCATTTTCCCATCGGCCTAAGGAGTGTCTTCAAGAGGGAGGGGGTGGAGAAAAGGCCCTTTTATAAAATAATAATAATGGGCCAAATTAAGACACAAAGAGGGAAATAACAAGGGGGCAAGGGCTGCAGAGACAGAATGGGGATTATTAATGCCTCCCCCCTCAGAAATTTCAGTGATGGTGCTCTCAGCCACCCCAATCAGTGGGCAATTGAGGCTTGTTTGCTCGAGTGGCTGCATCCTCCTACAATGACCCACATTTAGCCAAGTGGCTGCATTGACAGAGTACCAGGTGCGCAGGATTGGGAAACCGCCTCGAGGCAGCGTCTCGCCAGCCCGCCCAGCACCGAGGGGCTGCACAGGGCTGCCCACCTCTGGGACAGCGCCCACCTGCCCCAGGGGAATGGTCAGTGGGAGCTTCCCTCCAGAACTGAGGAGCTCCCAGGGCTCTCTGCCACTCTGGAGGGCATCGAAGGGCATCGTTCCCACTCCTGCTGCCAGATATCAGCCCCACTACCCCCCAAAATGAGTTGTAACTCGTCCCTTGGTCTCATCCACATGGAGCCCAAAGGATGCTGAAGAGGGAAGGCACCGAATTCCCCAGCAGCAGCAGCAGCACAGAGGTTGTGCTGGGCTGGGAAGGAGGTCAGAGAAAGGGTTTCCAGAATGGTCACAGTCCTGTCAAGGGGTCACTGAGCCCTCAATGCCATCTCGCTCCTCAGTGCTCTCGCCTGCACTCGCCAGCAGCCCCTCCTGTCCCCGTTCAAAGCTGAGCCAGCAGGAGACCAAAGTGTCCTCTGCGTCCCTGGCCAGTGGCTCTGAGCAGCACCCACTTCCCCACAGGATTTCAGGGTCTCTGCTGCCCTGGAATGCCAGATCCACCACAGCCATGGCGGGTGCAGCCTCTCCCTCCACAGTGCCAGTGCTCTACCGATGGCAACGTCACCCAAAACCTCTTGAAGGGACCATAAGCCCAATAAAAGTTCGCCGGTTGCTCCTGAGCACTTTGGAAAGCTAATCGGAACCAAGCGTCTGGATAAATCTGGCACTCAAGTCTCTAAGAACACGGGGATGTTGATTCAGGGGAGTTAAAGGATGTGGGCCTCAAGAGCACAGGCGGGAATTGGGATGCAGTGGAAGCTGGGTCCCTAACACAAACGGCAGAGCTTTAACTCCAGAGCTGCTCTGGGGATGCAGAAGGGGAGCGTTTACAGACCGCTGAACTCGTGTTTAATCTGGGAAACCCCTTGTACAGGCCTGACAGGGGTTAATCCACCCCTAACGTCTCTTTCACCCTCTCTCCTCCTCCCCGGCCATAAAGCGCGCAGCAATCCTTGCTAATCATCCCATTACTTCAATCAGCCTGACCCGAAAGGCTCCAGCAATGCCTCAGCTGCCCCGTTCCAGCTCTCTCCCCGCAGCCACCTGCCCCACGGCACCCTGGCCAGGGCGCGGGGATCAGGCTGGCAGTGCGTGTCGGCGGGGTGACCCTCGGGGACGGCAGGTCCCGGCCGCAGTGACCTCGGAGGGCGAGTGATTCTTGCGGGAACAAAGAGCCCCTGCGCGCCAGCGGGCCGGAGCTTGTGGGCAATTAACTCGGGACAAACCAAACAGAGCGAGTTCATGAGGCTGGGAGCGGCTCGGGGTTTATGGACTGCGAGGGAAGGGGCACCAGCAGCCCCTGAGCACCGGGGGCTGGAGACCCCTGGGCGCAAAGCAGGACAGAGAGGGGAGCAAAACCAGGATTACAGCAGGGGTATGGCTGACAAACAGCGTCAGGCAGCAGGGGCGTCTGGGGGGAAGAGCTGCAAAGAAAAGGATCCCTTTAATTATCAACGGTTGAGCGTCAGAGGAGGAAGCGCCTCGTGGCTGGAGGGGATGGGATGGTCAGTGGGAACTTGCCCTCCGCTCTGGAGAAGGCTGGAGGGCCACTGTGGGTCAGCTGGACACGGGTGTGTCTCCTGACTCGGGGTCAGGAATGGGGAGGGTGGAAAAACCTTGGCTGTGCCACAGTCTGGGGCCGGTCAGGGTCCTGAGCACGGCACACAGGGGCTGTTTTACCTCTCGGCCTGCCCCGCACTGGGAGGATCCAAACCCCATCCTGCCAGGGAAAAAAGAGGAGCTCAGCATCACAAAAGGTCCTCCTCCTCCCCAACATATCTCCCTCAAATGGCAGCTTTTCCTCCTAGCAAACAGGGAAGAAAAAAGTTAAAACTTCTGAGTGGTGTTCCTCAAGAGTTCCCATGCAGGAGCAGCAAAGTGTTTGGGTTTGAATTGCACTGAAACATGACAGTTATTTGTGCAGAATTTTCAATTATTTGTGCAGAATTTTCAATTATTTGTGCAGTACAGTGTCACTGGAGATGCAACTCTCAGCAGAAGATTACTGAAAGTAAAGTAGTAAGGTACTTACTTCATGGTATGTTACGTTACTAGTCCCCAATAAATATCATATTACTGGGGTTATTCTGGTGCTGACAGGGGAAATATTCCCATAAAATACACCCATAAAATACAATTACAAATATTCCCATAAAATACAGTCTCAACAAAACCTCATTTTCCTGTAGACATATCACCAACAATATGAACACGTCCTTTCCCACCAGCCCTAAGCTGCTCCCAGGCTCTGGCAAAAATGAGCTCCACTGGGCTGCTCCGAGAGACCTCAGAGCACAAAAATGACCCCAAACCCACTTTCCCCCCTTCTCTCACGTTAACTTCATGCTCCAGCTGCAGCACTGTCCAACCCCTGCAGCCCCCTTACTTCAGGTGACACTTTTGGACAAAGCCACAACACCAGTAATCCCAGTCCCCAGCCCCAAATACTTTCGTTGAGCCGTCTTCCTCCAGGAGAAATGCCTTTTTTTGACTCACAAAAACAAGATATATCCATGGAAGAAAAACAGAAGAAGAGGGAAAGCTGAAGAAAACAACCCCCAGACTTTTGCTTGTTTTTGAAGTGATTTTTTATTTTTTATTTTTGGTTTTTTTTTACACCCGTTTCCTGGCTATTTGGGAAATTTGAACCCGTGGGTTCAGCTGCAGCCGCCTCCAAAGCCGCCAGGCCAGGTCCCCGCACCCCAAACCCGGTGCCATCCCCACCCCACGGCAAGGGCAGCTGGGGATCCTCAGGGAAGAACTGGAGCGAGGGCGGATAAAAAAGAGGAGCG
>VWZN01000688.1:164027-177104 GCA_013396955.1 Regulus satrapa | reverse complement strand
GCCCTTCAGCATCTTTGTTGCTCCCTTTAGACCCTGTAAAGTAGCTTTGTATCTTTCTTACACTATAGTGTGGTGACCAAAACAGCAAACAATATTCAATGTGAGGCTGCAATAGCACAGAGTAATGGGGACAAGCTAGAGACAAGTTAGCCTTGGACTTCACTGGAGAAGCAACAGCTCCATGCATGTTAAGACACTCCATGTACGCTGGGTCTGTTACATTTGCACAACAAAAATTGCCTTTGCTAAACCATTCTGTGAATATGGGAGCAAGTGTCCCCAGTATTTCTCCCAAGTTGCTGCTTGCCTCCATGCAGCAGACATAGCTGTGGTGCCACTCCTCGCCATGCAGCAATACTCCCTCCTTTACAGGATGGGAGAGACTTGGCTTCTGATCCGCGGTTCTTGCAGGGAGAGAGGATCTCTACTTGTCTGAATGATTTCACAAGATCTAGAAAGCAATAAGCCAAAGCAACTTGTAAGAGGCTTACTGCACCTGTATGTCCTTTACTGTGGGTTTACTGCACACTAGGACAGGCTGCCTGGAGAGGTTGTAGAATCTCCTTCACTGGAGCTATTCAAGAACCATCTAGACACAATCCTGTGCACTCTGCTCTAAGATAATCCTTCTTGAGCAAGGAGGTTGGACCAGATGTCAACCTGACCCATTCTGTGATTCTGTGACCTAAAGTAATAGCTTCAATAAATGAAGTTACTGTTCTCAGATCCCAAGCCCACTCGTTAAATAAAGCCCGATTCTCACAGGTGTCACACGATGTTGAGGACCTTGGAGCAGATCTTCTTCCAAGGATAAGCAAATCAATGTAATATGCTTCAGGTGACGAGTATCTCTTTCTTCTTTCAGATGACTGCATTAGTAGGAACAAGTTAAACACCATAAAGTCGTTTCATAGTGAGGTGAAGTCTGTAATTTGTCATTTCTCACAAAGGATCAGTTTCTGTCTTACTGCACCTTGACCCCTTTATGCAGTTTCTACAAAATATTTTTTAAAAAGCTAATCTAAAATAACTAAAGGGTGCACTTCCTGAAAATTACAATCACCATATAATTTGCTTAGTTGCTAGTGCCACTGCACTATTATCACTCACTCCTGAAGTGACTTAAAAATACATCTTTGAGTTAAAAATACTCAACTCCTTAAATTTTAAAGATTCTAAACGGAAATATGTTACTTAGTTCCCTGCAGTTTAAAGATTCCCTTTAAATAGTACATAAAATTAAGCTACTATTCTAGACATGCAGTTAAAAAAAGAACCCCGCACTTAAAACCACATCACCTTCCCCGTCAGAGCAGTGTATCAAGGTCTATCTGACCACCACTAAAAAAATTATCTGATATTCTAAATAAAGCCTGAATTCAAAATATTATGCAGACTGTTTCCAAATTACACCAAGTGCATGAACTCAAATTCACTGCAGCATTTAAGTATTATCAGGGAGCTTTGGAACTCAGTTCTTAATGGTGTAATGAGAGTCACCAGCTCGGCTTATCAAAAAAAAGTGAAAACCACTGACAGTAGACCAGAGAGACTTAGTCATATCCTTTAACACAAAACAAAGAACAGTTTACCATGGTTTGAAACTTGCTTTTGTTTAAACTACCCTTTATAGGGTGTTCTTTGCTCATCAACTGTTCCTATTAGCAGAGACAACGAAACCACTGCAGTCAATTTATGAAGTACCTACATTTATACATGTAGAAAATTCTTGAATATTTATACAGCATTAAAAAAAAGTGTGCATAAATATTCTAAAACAAAGATACAACAATATAAAGCTTTCAGTTTCAGATCTGAGTGTTTTATTTTCTCTAAAATAAGAATCAGAGTACGGCCTAGTTTTCAGAGCAAAATTTTCAAAAAGTGATCTGGCGAAACTCTTAATGAACCATTTCGACAGAGCTTTTATTTCTGACATTAGGAAATAAAACTTCATTTATGGCATGCTTCAGAAATTCTTATTCACCTGATGATAACATAAACCATCAGAAGACAGACATTGGAAAGCACAGGTCAATCAGCTTATATAATAGTTTCTACTCATATTCTGTATTTTACTCATTAGTTATGGGTGGCTGACATGGGACCTGCCAGGCTGCTCCCCTACATCCTTAACCTTACGTACAAGCAGACTGACCCAGCTACTGCTCCCAGATCATTATCAACAATCAGATTGGTTTAAAAATATAAAATCTGAAAACAGTAACTTAAATGGCTGCTGACCAGATTATTTCTGCTGAAAAAAAGTGTATTTCTGCCATTTCTTTTGTGGTAAACGTACTTGAATGACTTTTATGACTTGAATGACTCTACACATTTAAAAAATTTATTGATACATCCACACAGTGATATCTGTAAAAGTCATAGTGTACCAATTAAATTCTCCTTTCATTACATCTGTAGAATTATCTTGCAAGCTGGAAAATACTTTCTCACAATTCAAGGGATAAAGTAATTACATTAAATACTGTCATTCTGTTTTGTAAATCCCATTGATTTTTATTGATGGTAATAAATGCATTTAGTTTTCAGTAAGAATTACTACTTCTGCTTTTCCTAACAACATTTCAAGATTGAAAAAGTGCAATTTCTAGGGCCAAGAAAATAGGTAAAACAAGTTTTAGCAGAGAGACTCAATCAGATCACAGTGCACACCTGAAATGGAAGGCTTTCCTGTCCCTTTGTGGAAGTACATGATCTTTTGCACGATATAAAACTGTTTTTGAAGGTAATTAACATTTAAACAATATTCCAGAGTGAAAAAATTATCCCATCACTCAACATTTACATTTTTTAAAAGCAGGCTGAATGTAAGTTCATTGTGGCTGTATGTGAAAAATTGTTTCCTCAACAAAAAGGACACTGAAATCTAAGCTTTATGTAGATAAACAAGCTAGGATTGAAAAGACACACAGACACCTTCCCCCAGAACAATGGCCTTTGATTTTATTCTTTAGCTTTTTTTCAAGCTGTCACTATAACTTTACATTTTGTACAGTATTTTGTGTATCAAGGGAAAGAATGATGTTTAACAAGATTCCATGTATTACAATATCAGGGACCGTGGTATTTGCACCCATGATGTTTAAAAAATCTCTCAGACAAACCATGTAGAAATAAGTATGCAAAAACTGCAAAGAAAAACATGTAAGTAGCCAAAATTTAAAAAAAAATAATCGTGTGAACCACACAGTTTAGCTCTGCTTCTACTAGGCTATTGCAGCCAAGTAGTCCTTAACCTCAGTTGGAGTGAGCCTCCTAAAACCAGCTTCATTACAGATGCCAACTTCAATGTTGTCTTCTGTCATTTGCCCTTCAAAGCTCTCCTATTAAAAAAAAATACAGTTCAGTGAATCATATCAGTGAAGCCATAAGAAACTTCTTTCTTAAATACTTTGCTAACCTTTAGTGTTAAGATAGCTGTATGAATGGCATCTTCAAGCTCCAAATCTTCATTGTATCTGTAAACAGACATTCATTTATTTCAACATAGGATAAAAATCTTTACAAATTTTAATAATCCTGGTGTCTCTAAAATCCCCCAAACTCCTAAAATCTGTTTCTCATACAAGTATTAATTGTAAGCACAGTGGCATTTACAGTCAAAGTTATTATTTGCTACAAAATATAATCTCTACTTTTCCTACTGATACTGTATATAACATCGCTGCAAATTTGCTGATTATGTTTATGGCACTCAAGTAATTCTACATAAACACAAAAGCTGGAGTTTAACAAACTTCCTGTGCATGCATAAACAAGAACACTGGAGGATCACACCTTAAATATTTTAAAACTTTATTCTTAAAATTTAGAAAGTGTACATCTTTAAAGTCTGGCAATTTTATATGGAACCTGAACAAAACACAGTATCCTGTTTCACAAAAGTATCAAATACATCACCTTTTCTCAAGAAATGTTTTCCCATTGACGTAATTTTTTCCCATTGCTGTTGCTTTCCAGGCAAAATAAGCTCCCTGTAAAAGCAACAATTTATTGATTGAATTGTTCTGTGTAACTTCGTGAAACCCTGTGTATTCAATTACTCGGTAAAAAAGTACAGAAGCAATTATGAAAATACTGAGCGTTCTGAGACTACAGGAGACAATTTTGTATCATGTTGAGACCATTTTATATGGGAACACAGGCTGTGAAACATACAAAAGTATATTGGGCCCCATCTCTTTTCATCCTCTCACTACTCTGAAAGATGCATTTTGTAGGTCATTAGTATAGTTTTGATTTGGAATTCCTTAAACAGAAATAGTACATTTCCTTTAAGAAAGTGTAAACTCAAAACCTTACTGAGGCTCACCCCACACATTTTTCTTTTTGAAGGTAAAGTAATGTAAATGACTTATTGCAAATCAGCCATCAGATTTATGTTCACTACTAGCAAGATATTTAGTCATGGCTTCTATTCCCTCCTCTGGCATGAAGACCATCAGCAGTTCTATGCCTGAGTCAAACTGCCTTAAACAAAGCATCTGCATTTTGCTTTTTGCACTGGAGCATGAGGCAATTAACACCACTGGAAGTTGCAATGATCACTACAATGACCTCATTTTTTCACCTGAAGCACTGCACCTCACACATGCATCTAAGGGTGGTTTTTCTGAAGTGTAGTGAAAATCCAGCCAATAAACTTATTTAAAGTAACCACCATCATTAAATACCAAAGCATGTGCATTGCATTTCACAATGCAACAGGTTTTGGCTTAGCCTCCATCCAGTTTGGAGCAGTATAAACAGTCAATTTCTTTTCTCCTAGTAGCTGTTGCAGAATGCCATTTTTGCTCCCCAGCCAGGTGGGAAGGTAAGAAAAGGGATGATCTCCCTCAAAAACAGCTGCCATCCCTCAAGCAGTACAGGAATATGTAAGCACAGAGCGATGCAGGCTTGCTCCAAGCATCTACTGAAATGACCCATTTTGACTCCTGAAGTTGCCTTTCATTCTAGCTCTGTATTATTATTCTCATCACAAAAAGTATTCCATAAGCAAATGCAGTTTCATGTTTTATCAGAGCGCAGCAGAACTTACAAGTGTAAGATACTTACAGACGGATCCGACTGAAATAAATACGGCCGCCCTTCATTCCAGCCACATATGAGCAGTGATACACCAAACGGACGAACACCACTACAGGCAAACAAAACACAATAAATTATCCAGTGAAAGTCAAAGGTGACTAATAATTTTGGATGTGTTTTGTCTTCTCCCCAGACCAGGGCTGTAATGACGACGAGTCAACCAACAGAACAAAACCAGAAGTGTCCTGCCTTGGCTGGCATGTTTGTGTGCAAGATACAGAGACCCATTCTCACCCACTGCCAGTCAGTGCTCCTCCCACTGGCAGACTTTCTGTGCACATTCTCCACTGAAAAGCTGCCTTTTCCACAAAAACTCCAATCACTGGGTAGCTGTTCCTCATTACATTTTCAAACAACGCAATCCTTCCTAGCAACTCTGCACATACCCAGACTGCGTGTACTCCTGCATCACAGAAGCAATTCTCTGTACTAGCTGAGCGGTTGGAATGGGCTCATGATAAACCAAGTAATACTGCTGGGCCAGCTTCCGAGCTCTGTGCACAAGTACTCTGAAAACAAAGACAAAAGTACTACATAAAAAAATTCCAACTAGAACTGAAAACTCATAATATTAAATATCTATTCAGGAGTTGTACATCTGGCATAATATCAATGTAAAAACACAAGACCGTGCTGAGTTATCTTTATCAATCAAGTAACTGCTGAAATACTTAAAGTAAGAATAAGGTTGAATCACACTGCTTTCATTCCTTAGATACCAGGTTATTTGATCAGTTTATGAATATATTAAGAAAAACTTCAAGCGAATGTCATTTACAGTGCATGACATACACTTAGAAACAACTAATTGCTACCGGTTTCCTAAATTTTTGGTATGAATATGCATCTAAATAGTGGTTAAACAAAATGTTTTAATACCTGTAATCTGGACCCATGCCACTGTACACTAAACCTATATGTTTGGTAATTGGTTCTACTTTGTGGACACTCCTTTCATCATACAGAATGGATTTCTGCTTCTTCTCAGTCGCTAACACCACTCCATTTGCAGCTGGAAAAGAACAAAATAATTCCGTAAAAATTAAACTAAAATTAGAAGTTAAAACACAGAATAAACTTATTTTATTAAATAAATAAATTTAACTTACTGTTTAACTTTATTAAACTGCAGAAAATTTATTCCTCTTTTTAAAAAGCTGATCAAGCTTACAATGGGGTTAAAGAGAGATACTTTGATGAATACTCCAAACACATTGTTTCTTTTTAAAAATAACCATATAGTTCCCATAATCCCATTTTAAAGATTCTGCATAACGTTAATAATTGAGCTAAGTAACTTTTTGTGTTTGTGTTATTTCTATATTTATATGGGCAGGAACACTTAAAAAACCTCAAACATCTACTAAACCTCTAACATTTACTTTTGTCAGCTGAATCTCTCCAAAATCATGGGAAAAAAAAGAACCCCAGGAAACATCAAACCTATTAAAACATGCAAAAATCCACTGAAAGAGTAACAAAATATGTAACAGAAAGACAGCTAAAGAAGGATCCAGTACAAAGGATCCAGTACATGGTCCACACTGGTTTAGCTCTCTCAAAATCAGTCAGAATCCCAAATCCATCAGTAATGTATTTTCAGGACATACCTTTAATCCCAACTGATGGAGCTCCTGCAGCTACTGCAGCCAAAGCATATTCAATCTGAACAAGCTTTCCAGAAGGACTAAAAAGGAAGATGCAAAATAAAGTTTCCCACTCAGTGGGAAAAATTTTCAGGGTGTATCATGACTTTCTATTGAAATTACACTGTTTGTATAAAATATGTGTAAGCTTTCAAGACATGGCTATTCACTGCTGAAAGGAGCCAGTAAAACACAGCTATGGTTTTTGAGAGACAAGCACACAACAATTCCCACTCCATTCCCGGGTATTCCTGCATTTTGTTTTAACAATCCATGTTATTCTGGTAATGGATGCAGAATCATCAGAATAGAGCTGCAGGTGTCAAGCAAACTAAGTTACAAAGTAACTTATTCAGAAGGAAGGGGTGGAGGGGTCCATTCTCCATCTCCTGGATGAAGGACACCAGAGACAGCCACTCACTGGAAAAGTGATTTTGCAAATGCATCTATTCTCTAGGCTGTATTTCAGACGCTGCTGCTTTAATAGTTGCAGAAGTAAAATGAGATATTATGTAACTCAGTGCTTAGATGAAGAAGACAAAGCAACCAATAATCAATCACAGGAGTCATTTATACACTGAGGAAACAGGGTATAAGTGTGACAAAGTAGTAATTCTCGCTTTTCCACTACAAAATGCAACAAATCAGAACAATCATTTCAAGCACATAATGCTTTTATAAAATACAAAACGTTTGTAACTCCCTTAGGAAACCATTTCTGAAAGCAAATAAAGAATTCAATCTACTTCAGCAGAGCAAGCATGCTGGCCTCCTTCTATCCATTAAAAACATTCTTTTCATCATTTTAGGTGAACTGCTTCATTTGCTCAACTGCAACAAGCCTTTAGCAATCCCTTTTGCAATTACACAGCGTGACTCTCCGCTGACATTAAGGAGACACTCCACCATGAGCAGTGTAAAGGTCCTTGTGTCCAGTTCTTATTTTTTCTATAGGCAACACACTTATTAGTTTCAAAAAACGAATGGTAGATAATTTCCTTTATTCTGAACTGATCTTCAGTCTAGGTATCAGAGCGATAGCCCGACAGACACCGTTCCAATAGCATATTCACTCTGTGCAAGCCATCATTCCACACTCAGGCTGTGCACAGCATCAAATGCAAGGAGTGCAGCGACTGCCAGGCGTAGCAGGAACAAACACAAATTATTTTGAAACTCATCTGATTCGCTCATTCCCATATCTGCAAAGCTTGTTCTGAAGCAAACTCTCGGGACACCACAACTCAGCTGTCCCACGCATTTCCATTTCGCTCAGAATCACAGAATTATTTCCCAGCCTAGTGTGTGTGTGGGTGGTGGTCCCGACTATGCACTCCCTACAAGGCACTACCGGTGTCGAGACAGACGTTAACGGGGTCCTACAGCAGCTCTATCTCACAGCAACGAGGAGACACAAGCGGCGCCGGCACTGGGGCCCGAGGTCAGAGACAAACACCAGGTGTGACCCAGGACCCTTCCCACCGCCCTTCAGGAAGCCTCCGGGCAGCTGCCCGCCCCCCTCAGTGCCTGACTCTCGCCGCTCTCCCCACACCCGTCACTCCTATCCAGGTCCAGCCCCCGCTGCCCCCCAGCGCTCGCAGGCCCGATGACTCTGCAAAGCGCGCCCTTCGGACTTGTCTCGCCGCCGCCGGCAAGGCCGCTACGCTCAGGCTGAGAGCCGTTCTCCCGGTGGCCCAGGAACCTGTCCCCCTCTCCCCCCGAGCCCACAGCCGCCCACGCGCCGGCACCTGAAGGTGGTGAGGGAGAAGCTGTAGCCGCGCTCCGCCATTTTGGCACTAGCCCCTGCGCTCCCCGCGCCGGCTCCGAGGCGCAGGCGCGGACGCTGCTCCCGCTCCCAGCGCAAAGGCACAGCGAGATCGCTGATTGGCAGAGTGGTGGCCTGCGCGTGAGCGTGCCGAGATGCGATTGGCGATGGGGCGCGCCGTGAGGCATGCTGGGAGTTTGAGTCCTCCTTCCGTTTTCCGCCGCTCCCGCCCTCCTGATCGCGAAAGGAGTACTGGGACTTGGAGTCCCGATTCTGTTTCTCTACAGCGTCGTGAGAGGCTGAGAGCACTCGGTTTCCCAGAAGGCTCAGGAACAGGGGCACCGCCCCGAGGGCTCGGCGGGGCTGTGAGGGGTTATGGCGGTTCTGGTGCTGGTCCGCTCTCCGCTGCCGCGGTTTCGCGCTCTGCTCC
Organism: Regulus satrapa; assembly: GCA_013396955.1. Classification (NCBI taxonomy): domain Eukaryota; kingdom Metazoa; phylum Chordata; class Aves; order Passeriformes; family Regulidae; genus Regulus; species Regulus satrapa. Next base: position 168,151 of record VWZN01000688.1, on the reverse strand, counting down.
AGCGCTGCCGGGGACGGCTGGAGCAGGGCCTCTGGCCGGGTGTCTTCGGGGGCCAGAGCCTGCCCTCGGGTAGGTCCTGGCCTCTTCTCCGCCCAGCTGGAGGAACTGGACGAGTTCCTGTGTCACATGCCTTGGAAAGGGTTTGGAGTAGATGATCTCAGAGGTCGCTTCCAACGCCATAGATTCTGTGAATCTGTGAGAGAGCGACGACGGGGCTGAGGGACTCGTTTTACCTCTGAAGGGCGGAGGAAGGGACGGCGCTGAGGCAGGAGGGCGGGGCCCTGGGATCAGTGAGCGAGCGGCGCGGAGGCGATGCTCGGGCCTTGCTTGGGGGGTGATGGCAGCGTCTGTGTCGTGTTTCCTCGACAGCACGTAAACAGGGCTTAGTGTAAGGAATTTATTTCTCACAGATTATGGTGAGCTAGAAGCGGCTCACAAGGATCATCAAGTCCGACTCAGCCCTGCACAGAACAGCCCCAAGAGTCACACCATGTGCCCAAGAGCTTGTCCAGACGCTTTCTGAACTCTGTTAGGTCTGACAGAGCTGTGACCACTTCCCTGGGGAGCCTGTTCCAGTGTCCAACCACCCTTTGGGGGAGAGAACTCTTTCCTAAGGTCTGAGCTAAACTTCCCTTGTCTCAGCTTCATGCCCTTCTCTTGATTCCTTCACCACAGAGAAGACATCAGTGCCTGCCCTTCTGCTTCATCTCACGAGCAAGTTGTAGACTGTGATGAGCTCTCAATCTCCACAGGCTGAACAGATGAAATAGCCTCAGCTGCTTCTTGTATGGCTTCCCCTCCAGGCCCTTCACCATCCTTGTGGCCCTCCTTTGAATGTTCTAAAAGAGCTTTACATCCTTTTTATGCTGTGGTACCCAAAACTTCACACAGTATTCAAGGGGAGGCTGCACCAGTACAGAGTGGAGTGGGACAATCCCCCCCCCCCCCCCTTCCTTTCTTTTCTCCTGCAGGACCAGTGCTAGCTGTGCAAGGTCCGTCTCTTGTTCCACAAGGGATAAATGATGCCGGCGGGAGCAGCGCTGAGGCACCGAGCCTGCTGGAGAGCATTGTGTGGATGGCAGCGCCCAAGCAGAGGCGCACCATCGAGGTGAACCACTGCAGGCGGAGGCATCCCAGCAAGCTCATCGAAATAAAGGTAAGCTGCAAAGCCCTTGTTTTGGAGAACCATTGTAGAGGGAAGTACTGGCTGTAAAAGCTCTCTGGACTTTATTTATAAGTGAATAATATAAATAAATAAGCTCAAAAGATACTGTAATCTTTGAGAGGCCTTTGTAGCAGGTACATTTATCACATGTGACAGTTGTCTGAGGCTAAACAGTGACACTTCAGGCACAAGCCAACAAAATGTGAATTTTGGCTGAACACATAATGTAAATGGAAAAGGCTTACATTTTCTATGCATCTAATTGAGCCCATAGGTCTTTAGTCTTCCAAATATATGACTTAAATATTGAATTTAGTAGTAAGTATTTGACATACCAGCACATTACAGAAAAGTTATGTAGAAGAATACGTATTGAAATGGTAGGTGAATTTCTCTAATTTAACATTTTTATTTGTAGTAGTTCCCTGGGGTTTTTTTTTTTTGCTGCTGTTCAAATTATAAAATTTCCTGTTTTCCACTGTAATTTTAGAGGAACATAGATGTTTGTCCTGAATGTGGAAACTTGAAGCAGAAACACATCCTTTGTGGCTATTGTTATGCAAAGGTCAAAGAAGAAACTCGTCTGATACGGATGGAAATACACAAGAAGGAAGGAGGACCATTTAATGTTCCAACTGTAGAGACTGTTGTCCTTTATGAGGGAGAAAAACCCACAGAAAAAGATGAAGGCAAGCGGATCATTGAAAGACCCAGGAAGCGTCCATCTTGGTTTGTTCAAAATTGATGCTGTAGAATTAATGGTAGCAAAAGCAGTCGCTACAGGAAGAGAATTCATGATTTTCAAGTTTTTCTCATTCACTCAGTGTGAACAGAACTCCTGAACTTTTGGGAAGCCTGTTTGAATTTTGTGTCATGCCATATGATTTTACAGTCAGGTGTTGTTTCTCTGGCATGCAGTGGGAAATGCTTCTCAGTGATACATCACAGCAGTCAGAAATCAGGATCTTCCTTGGATTTGGATACCTGCATACTGTACTCTGAACAATTTGTATGCTAATATTCTATGCTGATTTTGTAAATAACATCTTTTAAATTCATGGATGTACAATAAAGTTTGTTAAGTGTCCCAGAGAAATTTGTTTTCTTATTTTGGCTGCTGCTCTTTTGGAGGGGAAAAAATATTTTAAAGTGATATTGATTAGAAACAAAGGATATTTACAAGGAAATATGCAATTATTTGTTTTTTTCCTTTGTGTGGATCTGTGCACAATGCTGCTGTTTGAGATCATTTGTGGTAGTCCTAGGTTTGAGAAAAATAGTGATTGCCGCATAGTATTTGCATTTTCTTCTGCACTGGACAAAGGCTGAGTGTTCCTTGCTGTTGTCAGTATACAAGATAATTTTCTATGTTAAAAGGATGTGGAAAGCCTGTTCCACATCCCCCTCCCCACCCCCACAGTGTGTACTTGAGTAAAAAAACAAATTTAAATGTAATGACTGGAAACCTGTAAATGTGTGAGGGGTCAGTGTGTGCTTGGAAAACCACAAACAGCCACAGTGCCTTTGGCGGGAGTCCTGGGCAGAGAAGGGGCTGCTCTGCCTCCACTGTCCACTGGTGCCTTTCAGAGGTGCAGTTGCAGTACTTGCCTGGATTTTCATTTTGATTTTAGCCATACAGCAACACCACTGCATTAGGGGTTTAAGTCTCTTTTTGTTTGGGATTTCAGTATACTCACAGTATTCTTTGGTATTGTGGCTTAGCCACCCTAGTAGCTATTTGCTGCCAAACAATGAAAACCTTCTCCAACCCTGTCACAGAATCACCAGGTTGGAAGAGACCTTCAAGATCATGGAGTCCAACCCATGCTCTAACACTTCAACTAGACTACAGCACCAAGTGCCATGTCCAGTCTTCTTTTAAACACGTCCAGGGATGGTGACTCCACCACCTCTCCAGGCAAACAATTCCAGTACCTTATCACTCTTTCCATAAAACCTTTTTCCTAATATCCAGGCTGTATTTCCCTTGGTGCAGGCTAAGACCGTGTCCTGTCGTTCTCTCAGTTGCTGCCTGGAGAAAGAGACCAACCCCCACCTGACTACAACCACTCCTCAGGAAGTTGTAGAGGGTGATAAGGTCACCTTTGAGTCTCCTTTTCTCCAGGCTAAACAGCCCCAGTTGTCTCAATAATTCCTCACAGGGCTTGTGTTCCAAGCCCCTCACCAGCCTTGCTGCCCTTCTCTGGATGCACTCAAGTGTCTCAACATCCTTCCTAACCAAGGGGCCAGAACTGGGCACAGCACTCAAGGTGCTGCCTCACCAGCGCCGAGTACAGGGGAAGAATGACCTCCCTGGACCTGCTGGCCACACTGTTCCTGATAGAGGTCAGCGTGCCGTTGGCCTTCTTGGCCACCTGGGCACACTGCTGACTCATGTTCAGCTGGCTCTCGACCAGTATCCCCAAGTGCATTTCCGCCTGGGCACTGTCCAGCCACACTGTCCTCAGCCTGTAGTGCTGCAGGGGGTTGGTTGTGGATGAAATGCAGGACTTGGCACTTCGACTCATTAAACTTCCTCCTATTGGACTCTTGCCCATCCATCCAACCATTCCAGGTCTCTCTGCAGAGCCCTTCTACCTTCCCAGATTAGTATTATCTACAAATTTACTAATGAAAGACTCAATCCCCTCATCCATGTCATCAATAAAGATATTGAACAGGACTGGTCCCAGCACAGACCCCTGAGGAACACCACTGGTGACTGGCCACCAGCTGGATGCAGCACCATTCACCACCACTCTCTGGGCCCAGCCATCCAGCCAGTTCCTGTTGGAAAAGAGAAACTGAAAGGAATTATAGATATTATTGCCTAGCCAAAGAGGCTAAGGACAAATTAAAATGAAGCCCCGCTTCAGTGAAGTTAGAAAAACCGGTCTAGCAAGCCGAAAGACATTCCTCACCTGATAAAACAATGCAAAAGGCCCTTCCCCCTCTGTTT
>VWZN01000688.1:153052-163635 GCA_013396955.1 Regulus satrapa | reverse complement strand
CCTTTTTATGAATGGGCATTACATTGGCCAGCTTCAAGTCATCTGGGATCTCCCCTCTGAGCCAGGACTGATGGTAAATGATGGAGAATGGCTTCACAAGCTCATCTTCCAGCTCCCTCATCACCCTGGGATGGATCCCATCTGATCTGAATCCTATACACTTATGAATATCCAAGCAGCTCAGCAGTTCTCTGACTACTTCCTCCTGGATACCCCCCTGGATAACAGGGGGACCATTCAGTTCCCTGATGCCATTTACCAACCTAAGAGGACAGTTGTCCTGAGGACAAGCCATCTTCCCACCAAAGAAGGCATTAAGCACCTCTGCTTTCTCCTCATCTGTTGTTATCAAGCTCCCTGCTGTGTCCAATAGAGAACAAAGGTTGGTCTTATCCTTTCTTTTACTCTTAGTATATTTGTAAAAACATTTATTATTATCCTTTACAAAAGTTGAAAAATTGAGTTCAAGCTGAGCTTTGGCCTCTAATTTTTTTTTCTACATGCCCTAGCCACCCCCTTAAATACTTCCTGAGAGACCTGACCCTCCTTCCAAAGATTATATATCCTCTTTTTATCCCTATGTTCTTTCAAAACCTCCCTGCCCATCCAGGCTGGATGTTTGCCTCGTCGACTCATCTTTCAGCACACAGGGACAATCTGTTCCTGTGGTCTCAAGATCTCTGTTTTGAAGCACACACCCCTTTCATGGACTTCTTTGTTTTTAAGGGCTGGTTCCCAAGGAACTCTCTGAATAAGTCTCCTAAATAGGCCAAAATCTGCCCTCCAGAGGTCCAATGTAAAATTCTTATTGATGTTCCTCCTGATTTCACCAAATATCAAGAACTCTCAAATTTCATGATCACTATGCCCCAGATGGCCTCCAACTACCACATCTCCCACCAGCCCATCTCTATTTGCAAACAGCAGATCTAATGTAGTCCAACCCTGGTGAGTTGTCCTCCACACACTCTAAGAACTTCCTTGACTGCCTCTTTTCTGCTGTATTAAGTTCCCTGCAGATGTCTGGTAGGTTAAAGTCACCTACAAGATAAGGACTGGTGATCTTGAAGCATGTTTCAGCTGCTTGTAGAATAAGCATATAGTAATCTCTAATATATATAACATAACATAATGTAACGTAACGTAAGGTAACGTAACATAATATAACATTATCATAACATATAACCTCTAATAATGCAATAACCTCTTCTTGTTTGGGTGGACAATAACACATGCCCAAGAGGATGTCAGCCTTGTTGACCTTACCCGTAACCATTCAGCTTCATCATTAGTTTCAATCCCTATGGCATCAAAAGATTCACTAATATAAAGGGCCACCCATCCACCTCTTCTCCCTTTCCTGTCTCTTCTGGAAAGCTTGTGGCCATCCAGTGCAGTGTTCCAGCTATGTGAATCATCTCAGCACCTTTCCATGCACAGCTCTGCTGTTGCACCATGGCGTCCAGCTCTTCTTGTTTGTTACCCATGCTCTGTGCACTGGTATACATGCACCTCAGCTGGGTTACTGATTTCACCCCCAGCTCAGGTTTACTACCCTTGGGCCTGCTTCCAGACAGCCCAGCTGCATCCCCTTCCCCCTTCAAATCCAGTTTAGAGCCCTCTCAATGAGTTCTGTCAGTTCATGACCTAAAATCCTTCTGCCCATAACAGAGAGATGCAGCCCATCCAGTTACAGCAGTCCAGGTGCTGTAAAAATTGCCCATTATCAAAGAACCTGAAATTCTGCCGATGACACCAATCCTTGAGCCAGTTGTTGATAATGTAGACTCTCCTATTCTCCTATTCCTTTAATAATTTTTCTCTGCTACCAAATGGACTGCTCCCTTGATCAGAACACTACCTGTGTCTGGGTTGTCCCTCTCTGGGGACAACTCCTCCACTCCTTGGCACTAGAGTGTGTGTGATCCTTTGCTCCCTGGTTCAGGGATCTGTGCTGACTTCAAATTGTTCCCTGGCTTTCTACATCATGTTTTTTGGTGGGTGGGGATCTCCCTGTAGGATTCTTTTGTTAGGGTCAGAAAAGTGGCAGTGTGGACTGAAGGAATATGAAAGTGGAAGACACAGGACCACACTTTCCACAATAGCTCTAATTTGTAGTTGGCTGAGCTCCTGATCTCCTTATGCCTGCTTAAGGAGTGGGCTGGTGTGGGCTGGAATGTCTCACTTTTGCTTTCCATGCTCTGGATCCTATGCTTTGAAGCATAACTGGTAGTAACAGATGTTAATGGAGATAATACATTTCCTCCATAAAGTAAGGGCATAATAAAAATTGATAAGTGTAAATTAATGTTTTCAGTTGACAGTATCCAAGCAAACAACATAAGTCCTTTTGATTTATCCAAACAGGATTTAGTTCAGTTATGTCTATTTTTTGCATGTTCAGAAGTGAAGCCAGTAAAAAGTGTCCAGCAGGATGTGGAGTGGAAAGCTAACTTTTAACAGAGCTGCATGGGATGAGACTGATACATTAGAGATGAGATTAGCCACACAGTAGGGCAGATACATACATACATACCTTTCCCACAGGGCAGTGTATTTTAGAGAGAGGTGAGGGTCCTTTGATTTATCCACATATAGGACCAATTACACCTTGCCAATTGCATTTAACTGCTTTTTAGATATTGATATCTACTGTCATTCTGTAGGAAAAAATCACTTCATCCAAGATCAAGATCAGTGAATTCAAGATCAGGTAAGAAATCAAGCAAAGGAGCAAGACACATGCATAGATGAGCAAGTAGCTTCTGGCAAAGCATAAAGAGAATGAGGAAGTTTATGGAAGCTTGTGAAAAAAGGGACAGGGTTCTTGGGCATTTGGGAGTGATATAGGAATGTTTTCAGAGTATACAGGAATGAGATCTGGAAGGCTAAGGTCCATTTGGAATTAAACCTGGAAAGGTATATCAAGGACAACAACAGGGACTCCCTCCAGTACATCACTAACAACAGGAAGATTTGGGAAAAAGTGGGCTCACTGCTGATGGTGGCAAAGGATCCAGAGAAGGCAGAGTTATTTCTTTTTGCTTCAGTCTTTACTGCTAAGGCTGCCCTTGGGAATCTCTGAGTCTGTAGGCAAGCAAAAAAGTCTGGAAAAAAGATTTTGTGTTGAGTATCAGATTAGCATTGTGGGTGTCAAGGCTAACTTAACACTCACAAATCCATGGGCTTTGATGGGATGCACCCTCAAATGCTGAGGGTTATTTGTAAAATCATGGAGAAGTACATGAGATCTTGAACTTCAAAAAGAACAAGAAGGACAGGATCCAGTGAACTACAAGCCAGTTAACCTCAATCCTTAGAAAGGGAATGGAACAGCCTGGTTGCCATCTCCAAGTGTGCAGACAAAAAAGAAGGTTATGACAAGGAGTCAGCATGGATCCACCAAGGGGAAATCATGCTTGGCCAATCATCCTTGTATGGTGGAATGAGTGGCTGGGGGCATCGGGGAAGAACAGTGGATAATGTCTACCTTGACTTCAAGGTTTTTGACACTGCCTTCCCCAACATCCCCATAGGTCAGAAGTGGCTGAATGGCAGATCCCAGAGCATTGTGTTCACCACCACAGTCCAGCCAGAGGCCAGTACCTAGCAGTGTTCCCCAGGGGTCAGCAGTGGGTCCAGTCTTGTTCAACAAAGATCATGAAGGGACTGGAGGACGTGCTGAGAGAGCTGGGCTTGTTTAGCCTTGAGAAGAGACGACTGTGGGGATTTTCCCAATGCACAAACGGCTCTAGGTGAACCGGCTTTAGCAGCAGGTTTGAACTAGATGGTCTCCAGAGGTGCCTTCTAACCCCAACCATTTTTTGCGGTTTATGTTACATGAAACGTATGGTTATATAAACCTTACAGTTTGTGTTGGTTTTGCAGTTATGCAATCCAGACAAGAGGAAATGCTTGACAATGTTGTATAGTCATTTCTAAATAATGTGAGGGGAAAATAATTTGGTATTCATGGTATCTAAAAGAAAAATTAGAACAAAATTATAAATATTGAAGATGTGTATATGTAATGATGTTGTACCAGTTAATTTTCTGTAGAAAAAATTATCTACAGTGAAAGTCAGAGCAGCCTTGTTTGAATGACTTTTCCTTCAAAAGAAGAGCAAAGCTCACTTTCATAGCTTTGTCATGTTGGCTTTGCAAATGTAAAGCTCCATTACCTTCAAATAAAATTGTAAAACATAAAAATTCTTCTAAAATATGTAGCTTGGTCTGTAACTTGAAATAAGCTCTGTTTAAATGTAATTATCGAAAAATAAAAATTGCAATAATGCTAATATAGAAACACACTTTTAGAAACAGTGTAAATTAAAATAACAAGAGGCAAGCTGGTTGTTGCAAATGCTGTTCTTTAGAATCCACTTACAAACAAAAAAATTATGCACCAGTAATTTCATTTTGATTCTTTAGGTACTTGCTAGAAATTGAAATAGACATTTTTTGTCTAAAAAATTCATATGGATACACATGATATTTTATTGCATTTTTCTTCTATAAGGATTTTATGTAAAAATTTATTTCTTTTACATTTTAGAAAGATTCATAGAGATGATGTAATATCCTGAAATACAAAGATGCGGGTTGCTAAACAATTTTCTGTATTACTAAGATTGGCAGGCATGAAGGCCGTCTCTGGCAGTGATCAATTACAATATCCTTAGAGGGTCATGAACCAAGTTCCTCCTCAATCACCCATTTAGTGGGGAAATGCTAATAAAATGCTTCTATACAGAAACCTCTATTCTGTTGAACATCCTGTGCTGGCATTTTATATAAGATACCCTCCTTCAAAGCACTAGGTGGCAGAGCAGTGCAGGTTTCAGGCAGGTGAAAAACAAAAGCCCAAGATCTCAAGTGCGATAGGAAACAGATTCAAAGAATTTGCACCTCCGCAAATTTCTGCAAAAATTTCTGCAAAAATACTTATTTTGATGAATACAAAGAAAAATACAATATTTGTTATTAAATATAAATTAATGTATTGTAATTAATTGTTCCAACTAGATTTAATTCAATCTAGATTCAGAACTAAAATGCTGGCTTTTGTTTATATTTATGTACTTCTGTTCTTTGTTGGGTGAATTATTTGAAATTGTAGTTTACCTATAATTTCTCCTTAATCACAGATGTCTTTTTATGTTGTTTTCTATGCTTATAGAAACAATGTGTATATATTCCTATGCCTATATACTCAGATAGTTGGCATTTTATTTATGCAGCTAGAAAGTCCCAAAAATAATAGGTCTGATGGCATTCCAGTGAATTTCAAGGTGTAATTGTCTTGAATTCATAGAGCCATAAAGATATATTTGTAAACAGCAGAAAGAAACTGGAAAGAAAATGAAAGCAGTGTTGTGTTTAAAAAATATTAGTTGTTTAGAAGGGAATAGAAGATTTTGTGTCACATCAAAGGTTTGAAATGTTTTAGAAACATAGGAGTGATAAAGGTTCTTGTGTCTTTAGGATCTGTGCATTAATATTTAAATAAAATGTTAACAAAATTCCTTATTTCACCTCATGACTGCATTGTGTAATTTATGCTGAGAAGGAAGATAAATAAATAAAAGATGCTTCCAAATAATTTACCTCAGTCTTAACCTGTCAAAGACTTAAGAATGAGGCCAAATAGAAGGAAAGCATCAGTGATGGATCTCTTACTCCATATTTGCATACTCTTATGTATATTCCTAGGAGATTCTGTTGAAGTCAGTGGTGTATAATTCAAGGGAAAATTTGGTTCAATGTACTGAAATGTGGGCATATGTATATATGCAAATATATATATATACACACACATATCTATCTATCTATCTATTAATTTATTTATTTATCTATTTATATTTAATTCAGAGCATGTACTGGGAAATTACTGCTGGGCACCAAACTGATTTGGTTTATGGTTGAAAACTAAGACTGCCTTTGAGGAATGCAGTAAAGTGAGTCTAATCAGTCAATGTCTTTCAAACATCCTATATTTCAGTTTCAGTTCCTATATTTTCCTCACTAGTTGAGGACAATACACATACATAGAAGAAAGTTTATAGTAATCAGTTGGTATTTAAAGTGCTGGATAAATCTATGAAAAGGAAACCTGAAACTGGATCAGAATACCTAAAACAAAGCTTTTGTGGAGTTGTCAACATACAAAATATGGCAGGGAGTTCTCTGGAGTATCGCTGCTGAATCCTGTGATTTTTAAATTCTTTTTTTTATAAAGCAGATTTCCTGGTCATTAGATGGTGGGTCAAAAATAAAGAAGCAAAGTTTTGGAAAAGCATTCAGCAGAAATCCAGCCCTAGCTTATAATTTTCCAGCATGTTCTACCTCTTAAACTAATTTTAAAATTTTGAAAAATTGGGATATACTGATCCAAATACACAGGTATCTGACTGTTTCCTTTGGTTTCTTCAAAGGGTACCAACTCTTCTCTAAACAAGAGGATTCTGATGGAGCTGTTTTCACTAAACTGTCATACAGAAATGTTCTGACATGTCCTGGTTGTAAGGTAGAATAGCACTTTATGTGTCCTAATTTTGAAGTCGGCTCACCAAGACACAAGAGGAATAGGTATCATAAATGCAGCATGTGTTACAGTGTAGGAAGGACAATGAGCACCTACTTATGGGGCTGCCAGTTTTTACATCCATTCCCGAGGTATACTGAAGCCATTTCTATTCCCAGCCCCATCACACAGCTCATCAGCTTGTCTATCACTATGGCTTACAGCTCAGCTTCCCATTACACTGTGGCTCTAGAGCACATTACATGACATTCTCTCAGTGGAACTAAGGATTTTGAACAGGCTGTTGGAAAGATATATATTTCATTTTATAATCTGGGATTACTATTAAATACAAAGAATAGAGGTTTTCAAGGGGCTATACTGAATAGCTTAGGCTCAAAATTGACAAGCCAGTCCTATATGAAATGTTTGTTCTAAGTATACTGGGTTTGGAGGTTCCTACTCATTCATCTTTTGACAGTTCCTACTCAGTCATAGTCAGATAAAGGAAAGCATCTAATGTGTTTTGAATAACATCAGGAGTCTGTCCAATTATAGATATCTTACATAATTCTGTCTCTCTTAAACAGGATAAATGATATCTTGTTCTTCAAGAAGCCATAATTTCCATAGGATTTCTTTTAAATGAAATTGTAATTCCAGGTGATTGAGAGGCAGGTTATAAAACAAAAAGCTATTGGTTACAAAGTCAATTAATGAGATCATGAAATCTTTATTTTTAAATTTTTGATTTTTAACATGGAAGTTAAGAAAATAAAAATTAAGCCTGTCCATTCCTAGCACCCTTCATGACATATTACTTGAACCCAAGGGTCCAGGTCTGCCACAGTCTTGTGGATAAGGTCATTTGTGAGCTAAGAATGTACTCTTTCATTAGTTTGGTAGAATGCTCACACATTTCAATTTCTCTTGTCCCAGATGAGTATTTGTCAGGTATTTTTGCACAGAACAGAGCAGAGTACTGCAGAGTTACTATGGAAAAGGAATGGAGGAAGGGTTAAAGCCCAAGAAGGTCATTGCCAAGTATGTAGAAGTAAGAGGCATCTGGTGTCTGTGTGTGTAATAGGAGTACAACATATGCTGCAAGAAATGCAACTAACTGCAAGTGCTTGTGTGTGTGGCCCTGCAGAAATGGGTGCAGAGCAAATATCACACCCTCATACATCACTTTGCAAGTAGCAGGTTATGTTGGAAGCTAAATGGCATGATTACTACGTGACAGGTGGCAAACTGAAGTGCCAAAAGAACAAGTGAATTCCTCAAAATTGCTCCCTCGGTTGGTGGCAGGGAAAAGGACTGGAGCTATTTGCAGATGATCAGCTTGTTGTGTTCTCTGCTATCACAGGTGAGGGAATAATGACAAATATCACTTGTGGTGACTGTTAATGTTTGTGTTTTCCTGGTTTGTGTTTTCATCAAGTAGACTACTGCAAAGATACCATATGTGAAAGCATTTAATGGGACACAGGCTCATGATGGCCTTTATCCAGAGCCCTTCTGATAAATTGGAAATCTGGTTTATTACTAAATCATGCCCCCTTTATTGATTCTTTTTTCCCCTTTCACTTTAAAACAAGAGGAAAAACAATGCGATTCTTGCATGAATCTTCCAAGGACCAAACCAAATCACTTCTCATCTGCAGAAACAGTGTCTACACTAAAAGAAAAGCCATCCTGTGCAGTGAGGTTATTTATAAAAGTGTGACTCAGCTGGACAACAATGGCAGAATCTGTCCCCAAGAATTTTTAATTTATAAATCTAAAAATAAGTGTAATCCTTCTGTAATTATTCTCCACAGATTATACTCTTTTGGTCCAGAAATAAGGTGCTTTCTTTATCTGCTATGAACAAGACATTATGTCTAATAGGAGAAACAAAAAAAAAGGCAACATAAACAATACAAGTGATTAAATTGTCAGGAAGAGAATCCGCAGGAGCACTAGATCCAGAGATCATTCAGAAGCAAAACCAGCAGAACCAATGTCCAAATAATTGGTTTAGATAATTTCTCAAAGAAATCTCTTTTTCCTGTGAGACACTTCATACTGAAAAATATTAAAGAGGAGAATTTGCAATAATTTCTTCCCTTTTCTTTCTGATCAAAGAGTTGTACTTCATTTTCAAGCCATCAGAGGGTATCTTCCTCATCTTGCTGATTTGGCTGGTACAAGTTCAACAGGCAACCAATTGAGAATAGTTTCTATCAAAAGTAATTTAATTCTTTTCAGTTTATTGATGCTATAAGAATCCTGATTGCAACGACTGTATCTTCCCAAGAGCATAGGCATTGTCTTGGTTAATATGATTTTCAAAAATTCTATCTGTATCAGGAAGCAGGAAGAAAAAATCTCCATTACTTTTGACAGACAATTATAGTTACATTTGGGTCTCACAAATAAGAGGGAGAATCTGAGACTTTAAACAAGATTCCATTCTTTTTGAAGATTTAGGTGAAATAAAGAAGTGATGACCAGGGCTAAATATATTTCTCTGAGTTTTCCCAGCCTGNATAAAAAAAAAAAAAAAAAAAAAAAAAAAAAAAAAAAAAAAAAAAAAAGCTCCTTGATGAATTTAAAGCTTTAGACAGCATTGTTAGACAGGCTGCTTTCTGTGCATTCTATATTTGTATCCCAAGAGAATTTCTCTTACACAGTCACTGTTAATCATGACTACAAGTAGTTCTCCATGAAAGAGCAGTGGGCAGGAAAAGCTGTGAGAAAAATGGGAGTTAGAAGGGCCCTACTTCCATAGTTATCTTTGTCAAGTAACAGGGATCTAAATTTCATCATTCAGCATCTTCTCTTAGGTCTCAGAAGAGTATCTGTGGTAACTAATAACAACTATCTCACCTTCTTAGGTTCTGAGGAGGCAGGAGGGAGCAGAGGCATCAACTTTGAGGCTTATTGCTGCTGCAAGAACTGTCTTCTATTGCCTTCCATGGCCTCTTCATGCTCTGTTTTCCCAGACTACATCCATGAGGCAATTCTTACTGCAATGCTTGAATATTTAGACCTTTGCATTGTCATTTGTAATTTGGCCATGGTGGATTCCCCTTTGCTGCTTGCTGCCCTGCCAAAATACACATACCTTTGGGCATGTCTTGTGATTTCCCAACCTAATCACCTTTTTTCCCCATTTGAAATTTGAAGACATTTCAGCATGTTCAGCACCTTTCTTAAAAGGAGGTCTTCCATTTTGAGCACCTTTCTTAAAAGGAGGTCTTCCATTTTATATGGCCTTATTTTCCTAGTATCCTCCTCCTATTTTCGGGTATGGCATTAGGACTAATTTCACCTTTGGTAAACTATTGATCTAAGCAGTATACATGGGGGAAAACATAGTTTCATATTTCCAGCCAGCTATTGTTGGACTTTCCCTCTGGATTTTGCAAAAAATAAATTTGTGCAGGGCAGAAATAAAGCACTATGCTCAGACTTTCTCAATTTATTTGTTTGAAATCCTGGACTGCCACAATTCCTGTCTCCTCCTCAGGCATTTTCCAATAAAGCAAAATCCTGAGCCAAATCTCCAGAACTGGTCATAAACTTGGTGCAAATTACTTTCAGCATTCAGTCCCTGAGACAGTCAATAAATATGGAGGACTCTCTATACCTTGTTGACTTCTTCTTTCCAGTTTGTATTTTCCTATGAAGAAAAGGACATTGTGCTTCAGTGACATTCAGCCCCTACAAAAGGGAGCTTTGTGTCTGCCCAGCTCCAGTGGCAGCAATACATAACACTAACAACAATGAAGAGTCCATGCTGAGAAGGAGCCTTCATTTGCTCACCCAGAGATATGTATCCCTTTTATTCTATTTCTGATCATCTCAAATGACACTGACAACACGCAGAAGAGGTCTGATGCATCACTCATTATGCTGAGACTAATATGTCTTTATATCTTGTTTTAGCTACAGAGAAAGTCCCGAGGCCATGGGGGATGTTGGGGGTTGGTTTCTCTTTCTATCTTATCTGTAGAATTTTTTACCATTGGTCTCCTAGGAGCACTGATGTGGGTACTTAAGAAAAACAAAGACT
>VWZN01000688.1:142004-152996 GCA_013396955.1 Regulus satrapa | reverse complement strand
CAGCTGTGACTGTAACTATACCGGAGGGGAGAACCCTAGCCCGGTTTGTTATCTCACTGCTACAGTTGCTTTTGTTTGTTTGACTTGATAAACTTAGTAGTAAAGAACAGTTATTCCTTATTCCCATACCTCTGCCTGAAAGCCCATTAATTTCGAAATCAAAATAATCCGGAGGGAGGGAGGTTTGGTTTTTTTTCAATCTCTATTTTTCAAGGGAGACTCTAGCAGATAGCTGTCGCTTAAAACCAAGACAGGGGATTATCAGAAAAGCAGCTATATGGAAATGTGTATGGAGGGGAAAGGGGATTGAACAGCTGGAGAGCATTCAGTGCTGGTGCTCTTTAGGGAAAGCAGAGATCTCATCATAAGTGTCAAGATTGTATTGTAAACCTATTAATCATCATCACAGGGTCATGTAAAGACAGCATGGATTGTTACTTATGGACCACCACCACCAGTTACAGATTTTGTATCCCATAGTGACTATCACAATTTTGATTCCCTTGCCATGGAGTGTACCTGGTTGCTATACCTTTTGATTAATTTCTGCATGTTTTTTTCTTGAAGCCAGCAGAAAGTTATGTTTTGTAATTAACAAAATTTTAATATTTTATCTGTGTATGAGAAGTGGCTTAATTAGCCCATCACTTTTCTTGAGGGATAAGGTTTTTTTCTTGCTACTTATTCACACATATTCCATATATTCCTCTAAGTAGCAGAACATTTCTTAATATTTTAAGAACTGTTATTGGCTAAACAAGTTCTCTAACAGAGAAATTAATTACTTCATTGCCTTGTTCAGAAATTCTTTTCAAATAGATGACCTTGTCACAAGTTAATAACTAGAAATGTGGATCACTATGGGAAGCGTATACGCAAATTTAACAACTGAAAGAAAGCTGCCATAAGGATAGTTAATTATGTCATTAAAAAGTGCCTTCTTACTTTCTCTCTGCCATTTCATGTATAATCCTGACTCCATTCTCCCTCTTGCTTTCCACGTTCCTTTGTCTCAGTGAAGCTATCCAGTTTGTTTCACTGTAACCATGTCTCTGTCCTATCTGTTACTGCATAGAATGGTTTGGATTGGAAGGGACCTTAAAGATCAACTAGTTCCAACTCCTGTGCCATGGGCAGGGACATCTTCTTCCCATATTTTCTTTCAAGGATTGTGGGGGTTGGACTAGATGATCTCCAGAGGTCACTTCCAATCCTAACAATTCATTGTTAGCTATTGTATAAAACCCTTATCTTCACCCCCTCTAAAGTCTGAGATGGCTTATGTTATTTCCTAGCTCCTGAAAACAAATGTTTCCTTCTTCTGATGTCCTGCTTTGAAATTTGTTCAGGACCTGGTATTTCCACTCAGTTTACTGGGGAAAGAAGCACACAAAAGCTTTGTTCAGGAAAGGTGATTCAACGAGTTCTTAAGGAGGAAAACCAAAAAGACAGAATGAGAGTGAAGCGGGGAGGGAAGAAGGCAGATCCTGTGTGCGTGGAGATGTGAGATTAGGCTCGGATGGAGAATAGCTCCAGGACTCACTCTCCCAGGTGTTGTGTCTGCACAACCACAGCTACATTCCTAGAGTGCTCCAACTCACATGCTCAGTTATGGGATTTTCCACTCTGCTAATTAATAATTCAACTGGGAAGACTGAGTAACCACTGACTGAATTACTGAAGGTGTAATTAAACTGGCAGTAGTTGAGGGCAGTACGTGAGCATTTTCTTAGCAAAAATAAAGGGTTTCCAATGAAACAAAATGTCACAGGCAAATTCAGTTACTACTCTTCCCCTTCCTTCCCCTTCCTTCTTCAGTTAAATAGCTGAGGCAGCAGTTGTGAGTACTGGGAGTGAGTTTTCAGGAAAACCACCCAGCTGTTTGGAAGGTAGCCAACTTCTGACACTACAGGAAAAAATGAGCTCTCATCTTCTACTTTTTTATCTTCTATAACAGCAGTGGTGATCTCCTGTTTAAAGGCAAGGTCATGCCCCTACATACAGGTCTGGGTAAATATTGAGCTACTGCAAGCAAAAATTTAGCAGTCTCTGCACAGCAAAGCTTAATACAAGCTGTGAAACTGCTTGCTAGTTGCCTGGAGTTCCTCTGAGGTAGAGATAAGGACCTCACAATTTTGTCCTCTGTGTAGCAGAGTTCCTTAGGGCTGTGACAAGATATAACTCAATACAATTAGACCTGATAATGAAGCAAAGGCTATTCTAGGTGGGCTTCCTTTTTGAAAGACTTTGGCTAATCTTGGCTGTCTTACTCTAACCTAAGAAGGCATAATCCAGCTGTGGAAATCAGGTGTGACAGAATTTTATTTAGACTAGGAAATGACTGCATTAATTATGGGTTTAATTCCAGAGCTGAGAGCTGTGGTTGTGATGAAGTTGTGACGGGTGTCTCTATCAAGATATTTTGGCTCTTATGTGACAAAACCTGAAACTAAAATATTTTCCTTCTTTGTCTCCTTATATTTGAGTTTATGACTATATTTCATGGGAGATGCCATTTCCCGGGGAATGTTTTTTTTCCCTCCTACTTCAAATTTTGCTGCTTAGCTGGTTTCAGTTGGATCTTTTGGGGTTTGCTATCCTTTTTTCTCTGGAGAAGAAGAAAGACTGTATTAATAAAGGGAGAGTTGGTATAACCTTCCCTTCAAAATTTGGTTTCTAGCACCAAAACATAGACCATCCATTTTGCCTCTCCCTGCTCCAGTACAGAAGTAGCCTTTGCCCTGCAAGTGTGATTGAAGCAGCCAAGCAGCCTTGGTCCCAGTGTCAGAGTGACTGCTCCTAGATTTATTTAATAGCCAGAGAAACTGCTGTGTTTGGCAGAATTCTAGGGGAACCCTGTAGCCATGGGAGGAAGCTAGAAGTGAAAAGGCATGGAGAAGTTGACAGAATTTAATGAAACAAAGTACTTTGGAATTAAAACAAATAAAACAAAACAAAACAACACAGTGTAAGCACTTTAAAATGAAAAAGAAATTTATCTTCATAGGCAAATGCTGCTTTGAAAATTTCACTTATATTCTCCAGTCATATTTTGCATTTTTTATTTGTCCTAAAGACTTAGCTTTTTTTGAATAGTTTGTGACAACTGAGCACCCAGCAGATTGTGTCTGTGTAGTCCAGATCCTCTTGGGAAAGTGGTGAAGTGGATTTATTAAGCAATTATCCTATGACCTGAGATATGCCAATAATACAGTTGGATAATGAATAAAGAAGTGTTGCCAGAGACAGTTAAAAGGCAGGTGAAATATGGTTAATTTTTGATTGTATGGGTTGGTGAGAAGTACAAGATATGACATAAAGAGAAGGTAAGCTATGCCACCACCAACCCCCCTTCCCCGGCTCCACCCCATGGATATAAAGGCAAATGTCATATTATCTATGCTAGCAAGGGTTCTGAGAATTTCTTTAACAAGAGAATAAAGTGGGAAAGTGAGAGTTGTATGAGATTCCTTAGATAATTTCTGAACAATTGGCAGAGATAAAATTGGATCTGATGCCATAATATGATTGACAAAAATCTTGAAAGCAAGTATTCTCAGTACTTCAGGCAATTATACAGGCCTCCCAAATAAACTGTAGTATTTCCTCAATTCAGTCTCTTCCAGAAGTCTCCTGCCCTCCTTCTTTCATGTTGAAAGATCCTCTTATGATCTTCACCTCTCCAGCTTGAGATAAACCAGAGGCAAGATTCATTTACACTGTATTTAGTTACATTTCACCTAATTACTGTACTGCTAACCTTCCCCTCAAAACTAGACTGGACTAAACTTCTTCTGTAAAATCATATACAAGTGCGTACTGAGCCAGCTGCCAGATATATTGGAGGTCACAAAGGCAGCCAGACTTGTGAGGAAAACAAGCACTGGGAATAAGAAAACTTGTGTTGAGTCATGAGCAATGGGTAAGCCAAAAAGAGGGGTGCTGGATGAAACAAGGAGGATGAACACAGAGGAGCTGTGGCTGATATTGGTGAAGACCCCAAGTCATTTCCTACTGAGCTGGAACACACAGCCTTACCGGTGAGTGACAGTGGAGGCTGGGAAGGTTCCCTTCTGCTGTCATCGAGGCTGGGATGCAGGCGCCTCAGCCACAGTTGCCAAACTGCTCAGACAAGATTTTCAGGAGAAGTGAAGCATTTTGAAAGAGAAATTTACGAGAAGCAGCAGCTCACACTGAGAAAAAAACTGGGCTGAAGGGAAAGGCGCTGTTCTCCACAGAGGCACATCACACCAGTGCTGCATCTCCTACTGAGTTTTTGTCAGCACGATGATTTGGGAAATAGGTACATGGTCTGACACACCAACCTTGCAAGCTGCCGGAGCCTTGATGAAACTGTTGCCAGATGTAATAAGCAAATGAAACAGTTGTGCAGACACAGCTCCAGATCACATTGGTCTCTTCTGATCTCATGCTGTGCCTCCAAAATGGAGAGCCCTGTCTGGCACAAAGTCTGCCAGCAGTCTTTCGACTGTTTTCTCTTCTTGCAGACACTTACGCAGACTCTTGCTAGGTTTTCAGCTTTGCTTGTCCTTAGTCCCTCAGCCCACTTCTCGTTTGGTCAGAAAAAGAGAATAATTATATATGATTTTGTAGGTTATGCTGCTTGATAGCAGCTTTTGTCTTCATCTCTCCCAGTGTCTCCTGAGTGCTAGACTTGCATTCTGCAGACCGTGGAATGAGAAAGATGTGGTGGGGAATGACCACCTCAAATAAGAAAGAGAAGTTTCCTGACAGAGGTTTGAGAGAAGTCCATGCCAGTGACTTCTTAGAAAACAAAGAAAACATGTTTCGGTGAGTGACTTTTAACCTGAAGCTACACCCTGTGTCTGAGGGTTTGGGAATACTCTCTGTCCCACAGTGGAAACAAAGCAAAGAGAAACAGATCCCTACAACCAAGGTGAATTTCACTTTTCCTAGAAACCTCAGGACAAGACAGTCCAGGACAAAGCTTTGCTCAGGACAAAGATAGTAATTTTCATTTTATACCTATTCTCACCTTGAATGAGAAAGGAAGCCAAGCTGTTTTCAGTTTATTTCAGATATCCAGGGTGATCTTTCTGCTGTGTCTGTCTTGGGGCTGTTTCCAAACATATTAATTTAAACTAAACTTTATTTTTCTCTAGAGGAAATAATCAAAAAGAAATAATTGTCTCTTCTTTCCCTCTTATTCTGCTCACTGAAGATATATGGTGCATGAGAAATAGAACATACATCTCTGCTCCCCCCAATGTTTCAATAATATTTTCTAGTCTTAGTTCTCTATTGAGGTTTTTTTTGTTGTTGTTGTTTGGTTTTTTTTTGTTTTTTTTTGTTTTTTTTTAAGTGGTAAAGAGGAAAAAACAAATGTAGCTTCCAGCCAGCCCTCTTTCAATATGACAGGGCAAATCTCTTATTCCCTATCCAGATTCAGTGAACTTTTCCCACAGGTACTAGCATCATGTCAACTCAGAAATGTAAAATCAAAACAACTGAGTGAATTAGCTGTACAGTTTGCATGAAAAACTGATCTTCTTTGTCAGATGGATGAAGATACTGAGGAGGAGAAGCTAAGGGACAAAAAAAAAAAATACATTTTTCTCTTGGAATATTTGTTGTCAGAATTCCTGATTTTCAAACAGATCTGGAATAATGTTGTCATCTGAATATCTAGTTTAATAGTTTATTTTGCTCTATTTTATGATGGAAAGCAAAAATCTTTTTTTGAAAGGAAAAAGAGAATAATGAGTGCATGTGTGCTAATTATTTGATTTATTTGAGGTCTTCTATACTGCTGCTTCACATTTATCCTGGGAAAGTACAAAGCACTGGTGAAGGCTTGTCCCTTATGGTCTTGGTAGCATCCTCAAGTTGGGTTTGAGGCAGAGCCTAGAGGAGTGAGAATCAAGTTCATCTTCAAGACAGTCATGCAGGCAGCTGCCTGTGCACTGAGGCAGCCAGCAAAGTGCTGGTTAGTGTACATTTAGGTTATAGCAGCAGATCTGCATGGAAATAAAGGGAGATTGCTTCTCCCTTGCAGCTGAACCCTCTGCAAGTGGTTGACTTGTTGCTGAAGCAGCTGGATGGATTTGTGGTGGCTTCCAAGGGAGGCAAGCAGATCAATGGCAGTGTGTGCTACCACAACAGAGGGAAATCCCATTCTGGGCTTGGGAAGCTGTGGGTATCCATAAAGGGGACAGCCTTTTGTTTGTAGATAGAACTGCCAAGCATTAGGATTTGTCATAGAGGTGAGCTGCTTATCACAAATGCTCCAGGGAGGACAGGAGGGAGGCCAGGTTAAGCCAAAATAGTGAAATTCCAGATTTCAATTCAAACATCTGCTCAGAAATTTGGTATGGTAGTATACAAAGGAAAACCCACAGAACTTAGTTTTTTTTCCAAAGGGGTTTTTATAGTGAGACTTCAAACTCAGAACACCCCAAATTAATTAACTATATATGTAGATAATAAATTTTTGAGGATTATGTGTTTACATGTGTGGAGGCTAAACAGAATGGTTTCCCTGGGCAACTATAATTTCCTGTAATAGCATTATTAACAATAAAAGTGCAGATAATTCCTGAGACAATGAAGCCTTTGCCGTTGCCTGAAAAAAAAATGTTTTAAAAGGCAGCAGGGCATTATTAAGTGTGGTTCTTCTAAAAGAGTCTTCATTGACATGTTACCTGCTTCTGGATATGCATTTTTTTTCAGGGTGTTCCTGATTTTTGCTTTGGCCTTACATTTTTTTAAAGACTTGGTCTAGAATGTCAGAGAGGTCAGTCCAAACCTGTCTGTACTCAGCTGGGAGAGATGGGAGAGTTGCTGATACAGGGCTTTGCACTTGGGATTGTTCAGCCTGGAGGAAAAAAAGGATCTGGAGAGACTATAATGGGGCCTTTCCATATAAAAGGGATGGCCACAAAAAAGATGGCAAGAGACTTTTTACCATGGCCTGTAGGTACAGTACAAGAAGCAGTGGTTTTAAACTGAATGAGGGTAGATTTAGACTGGACATAAGGAAGAAATATTTTACGGTGAGGGTAGTGAAACACTGGAACAGTTTGTTCAGATATGCTGTGAATGCCACATTTCTGGAAGTGGTCAAGGACAGGTTGGATGGGAATTTGAGCAAGTGGGTGAAATCTCTGGCCATGGCAGGAGGGGTGGAATAGATGATCTTTAAAGCTCCCTTCTGGCCCAAATCATTCTGTGGTTGTGAGATTTTGCTCCCACTCCTGTGGAATACTTTTCTTCTCTCATCAGGGGCATTTTCCTGTACAGCTGAATAACAAAACTTGTGAAAATGTATGTGCTTACTGGAAATAAAACAAATTTCTCTTTGGACAGCCCTGTTACCCAATCCTTATATACCTTTTTGCACAGGCTCCCTGATACAAAAAGAAATGCAATTTTGGTGGGTTTCAGCTGTCTGAGGATGATTCCAGCTGAGGAGAACCCCCATATGGTACATGTTAGAGCAGCTGTAGTAACTTCTGTGCCAGTGCTGTCTGGGGTTTCTGGATGGCATGTGGATTGATGCCTGGAAAGGCTGACCTGGAACAGAGACTAAACAGAGCAAAAGGAACAAAACAGGTCTTTATTGAAATTGCTTGTAGAAAATCAGGGGGGGAAAAGTAAACAAAAACCAACCAAGCAAGAAAAAAAAAAAAAAGAAAAAAAGCAGTGAGATTAGGAGACACACTTATTTTTCTCTTCTTGATGTGGGAACCTAGGGCTGTGTCATTCTCCTGAACCATCCAGGACTTCAAGTGTTGCTCCTCCCTGGCAGTTCCCAGCCTTCACCTCTCTAGCAGAGCAGGTGAGGGGACCACCACCTGGCTTTTCCTGCAGCACTCTACAGAGGACAAACTCCCAAGTCCTTGCTGGAGCTCAGGGCTACACTGCTAAGGGGCTGCCAGGCCCACAGGGACTCCCATCAACAGCAGGCATTATTTTCCACAGTGCATGAAGCAAATAGAAACATTACGCTTTGGAAAACTATCCTGGAGAAAACAATTCAACTAAACATTCTTAGCACCACAATCTCAGAAACCAGTCTTTGCTGGAATGAAGAAAGAGTCATTCATTTAATAAATTATGAGGAGCAGCCTGACTCAATGCACAGCTTCTTAATAGTACTTGGCAGTGCTACTGCTTGTGATTATATCCTTAATGCATTTGCTACTGAATAAGTAATAGATTTTCCCAATGCAATTGCACATTATGCTCAACTCATTTTTCTTGAATAATCTGGCATTCAGTTTCAGATTATTAGGATTATTTTGTTGAAAAGAAAAATCTTGTATTTTACATTTATTTTTGGTTTCTATTAATTGCCATGGTGTTATTTGTTTGCAGGAGGAAAATTTAATCCTTGAACCCAATAAACATTTGCCTCATGTTAAGCATAAGCAGAGTTACATTTCACAAGATCCTCACATGATGCATTGATATTTGCATATATTCAAGGGCCATGCGGGATACTTGCCCATTAGGCTCACTTATTTATGAGGGACCTTTTAAAAATTCTTGGATCTGTTTTCTTATGTGGAGACAGTTCTGCTTGACTGTGTACTATAGAGGAAATTCTGGTCCTTGTATAAATTAGGATTGTAGCATCTGCTTTCTCTTCTTTGCTGTAGACAGTTTTGCTTGAGCAAAAGTGAGGAGTCTGGTCTCTAAGCCAGCCTCACTCTAATAGCAGTCCAGAGAAGGACTCAGCATTGTGCCTTTCCCTTGTAGCCAACAGGTTGTTAGCTACTGCTTCCTCCTGCACAGGAGACCTCAGTTTGAAACTTTCTGTTGTCTAGAATACCTGATCTATACCTCCCAAAGCCTCAGACACTGCACTGATTCCTGGAGCTTTCCAGGCAAACATCCTAAGCCACTGAGCAGAAAGAGGTGTGGTGGTGTCTGCAGACTTCCTCAGCAGGGCAGGGGTTTGGTGCATGGATGGCACACCCTCTGATTTGAACCTGGCACATGAAATCAGCAGATCGATGGTATTTTGTCACTCGTGGTGGGCCCTGGATGTTCAGCAGATACCTCGTGGGTTGGGGTTGTATGCCTTTGGGAAGCAGTGCCAGCACCTAAGCACTGGGGATATGTGAAGGCATCTGAGCATTGCTGAATACACCAACGTAGTGTAGGAAGCAGCCCAAATGTGCCACTGCAGCATTGTACTTTCTTTTTGCCCTCCTGGAAAAGCATCGGGTTGGCCTGGGAATCCCCACACTTTGCTGTCCACCTTCTATCTCCAGTCTTCCTTATTTACAGATGGCCATTATAAATAGCATATGGCTATTTATAATGTACCAATGTGTATTATAAAGGAGCTATATAATGTAACTATAATGTACCATTACACACCTACAAGGTTACTTGTCACTGAGGGGTGGCTTTGTGAATGTCAGTGACATCTCAGCGGTGTATCTAACTACACAGAGCCCCTTGGAAAGCCAGTTTCTTTCTTTTAAACACTGTTCAGAGTACAGAGTGCTCTTCAAGTGGGAAATATAGTTATTTGCACTGTATAAGCAAGAAGTTTTGTGGCTGCCAAAGTCAACTTTAAGAGTCAGGAAAGTTTTGGTCCCTTGTGTAAAACCACAGACAAAACTACTCCTTTGATTCTGTGCTCTTGTATTGCTCTTTTATGTTGAAGCTGACTGATGCCTACAAGGAAATGCTTCAGCTATCTTGGGCTCTAAGAGCTAGCAAGGGAGATGCTCACATTCTGTATAAATGTGAATCCCGTTTGCTTGGTATTGAATAATTTAAGTCTTTGCTATTTATGTCAGCAAAGCTGTCAGCATGCTTTGCTCTGCTGCCTTGACAGGGGAAGCAAAGGAATCTGAGTGAACTGACCAACTAAGAGTTAAAATTTATTATTAATATTTGCACTGCAGTTGGTTGCATTTTGCTGAGCATTTGGCAGTCCTCAGAGATATTACCTGTTACTATAAATAAAACACGTGCAGCCAGGGTAACTGTTTTTCTTTCCCTGGCAAATGAACCATTTTTTAATTTTACTTTTAAAATCTGTGCTGTTAAGGTTTGTGTGTGTGTGTATTTGGACTCTCAGCATGGACAGCTTTTATACTAGGCTCATGTTGCTGTTCCTCCACGTGGTATTTGTACTCAGAGATGGATTTCACATGGTAATGCTGAAAGCTCATATGCACTCCACTGAGAAGTGTGGACTGGGCTGCTGCTGAGCTGACAGGCAGACCTAGTGCTGCTCAGAAGCTGGTATGCAGGGGAGGGCTGGGAAATGGTTGGTGGGTTATTTCAGTGACTCCAGATCATCTGTGCTCTGGCTCACAGTCACTTTCCTAGTCCTGAAGACATCATCTGAGATAAAGGTTGGCTTAGGGTTGATGTAGAACATTACCTTTCAAGCATTCTTGCTGCCATGCAGTCACAGAACTATGCAGAGGAACAGATCTGGCTGAAAAATATCCAGAGGAGGAGAAAAATTAAGAGAGATCTTAACGTATGGTGCAGAAATCATTGCCAGCACAAGAACACATGCAAAATAAAGGTAGGGGAGAGGATGAAAATACCTTTTTTTGATTGTGGCAGTTGGCATTAAGCCAGTTTAAAGTGGTTATGGAAGTGATCCACTGAGAGATGATAGAGAGATCTCTTACATTGCTCCACAGGTAAAAGTACACTTAAGTGATTTCCTTTTTCTTAATAAAAGCATACTTGCCAATTAAAAAAAATAAAATTAATAATTTATCTGGAAATATTTTACAGGGAGAATGCCTTCCTATATATAGACATAATGATATATCTACACCCATACATATCACTTACTATGTTGCGCTGGTTTCAGTTAGAACCTAGCCCACAGAAGTAATTGACCAATCAGAAAAGCGTACGCCTCTGTGCATACACATTTTAAAAATTGAGAACCCGGAAAAGAGGCTCTCTTTTTGTTCCGGCGAAGATCGAGGTAACATCCTAGCTCTGCTGCACCTGGGCCGGGCC
>VWZN01000688.1:119626-141475 GCA_013396955.1 Regulus satrapa | reverse complement strand
AGA
Source organism: Regulus satrapa (assembly GCA_013396955.1). Lineage (NCBI taxonomy): Eukaryota > Metazoa > Chordata > Aves > Passeriformes > Regulidae > Regulus > Regulus satrapa. The sequence continues at coordinate 141,472 of VWZN01000688.1, read as the reverse complement.
GAGAGAGAGAGAGAGAGAGAGAGAGAGAGATGAAGTAGTAAAACCCCCATTGGCCTGAGAGAGGGGGGCGGCATCCTTGTTCCTAGAAATAAAAATGGGCAGTTGATGTTGAATTTTTGCATTTGAACATTCATCCTTAAAATATAATACCCCATGCATTTTATGTGGCCCAAGAGCACAGCTTTGAAAGAGCTGTGACATGGGATGGCTTTTGCAAGTGCAGATTTTCCTCCGGGTGGATGCACTTTTATAGATTGCACCCCAAGAAAGACTAGAAACTAAGTCTTTCTAAGAGAGTCTCCATGGTTTTGCTAGAGAAGCTCCTCCTCTTGAGTAGATTGAAAGATTGTTTTAAGAGTGAGATATCTTTGAGTTTTGTCCTCTACATTGTTGTGTTGGTGGGAAAAGAAAAAGAGTGTTAAGGGGTAAGAGAAGTGATTTTAAAGTTTCATTCTAATTTCTATAAACCAGTTTAATTTGTCAATAAAACTTTTCTTGGTTCTTCTAAAATTTTGAGCCTGTTTTGCTTTTTCTCCTGGTCCTATCTCACAGCAAAAGATGAGACAGTAGTTCTGGCAAGTGCAACCTCTGCACAAGATAGAAGTTATGCCAAATTCCAGACTCAAACCGCTACATATGTGTAATAATCATCAAGCAGTCTTGCCAAAGTATTAGAAAGTGTTTCTCAAAGATGAATTAATTACCTTCTGTGAGTATTCAATATCTCAGTTCTATAGAGAGACCAACTGAACTTGCAGAGAAGATTTTTAAGAGCTTCATCCCAAGACAAATGAGTCAAAGAAAATTCTTCACTAAATTCCCTGGGCTTGCCTGAGGCCAGGTAAGTCAGTAGCAGAGCAAAGCACTGACTAAACTGTCCAGATTTCCTATTTCTATTTTCTTACCGCTGGGTACCTTCCTTTTGTGTGTGCCATTAGTAGAATTATGGTGATACTGTGACTATTACTTCTGGTGAAGGTCAGCTTATTTAAAAAGCTCCCCCCCTCCCCCCCTTTTTCTAAAGGCACATAGCAATAATAACTTTTCCCTGGGATGAAATTCAGTCTGAGAACAGTTGCAACAACTTTAAATTAGCATACTGATTTCTTCCTAAGTTAAAGAATGCCAAAAAACCACTTTTGTGGTTTCACATTATGCACTGAGAGCCCTTCTCTCAAATAACATAAAGTGGCTTTGAAAATGTCACTGATAGCATGAACTCAGCTTTTCTAGTATTGAAATAGTGGAGCCTGCACCTGAATCAAGAAGGAGCATTTCCTACTGGGAAAACAAAACCCCACACTTGAGGCAAAGGTGCTTATGGTGTAAGGCTCACCAGGCAGGATTAAGCAACTGCTGCAGCACAATGCAACATCTCCTGTTAAAACCTTCAGTCCTGATGGTGGCATTCACTGTGTTGGGAAACAGTGTTTGTGAGCAGGTCACAGCCCATCAATTTACAGAAGTTACTGGCATCCATACTTTCGCTGGAAGATGGTAAGCATAGGTGTTAGGATTGCAATGTGGCCAAGGGACAGGGCTGTCACAGCTGTGCTTAAGGTCACCATGATGTGGAGGTCATTGTGTGCAGCACTCACATACCTTAGTGTACCATACTGTGCAATTGCACAGGAACTCTCCTCAGCACCTATGCAAGTATCTCTGCAGCATGGGGAACATTTTTTTCAGTCAGTTGAAATCTGTCAATATATCTGAAATATATAAATAATATAGATGTTATCTTATGTCTTTTATGTGATCCACATTCTTTGTTTAGGAAAGAGAATTTGCTTACAAAATAAATAATCAACAGCAAAGAGCAGAACAATGCAAATGGGAGGTTTTTGTCACTTGTTCTCACCAACGTGTTGCTCTGCAAGGAACTGGAAGACCACCAGGCCATTCAGCTGTTTTCCTGATTCTTCCAGTGACAATTTGAGTGATCTTTAGGGACCCTCTGTTATTTCCAAACCTGTGTGCCTGAAGTTTGGTCCAACTGGAGCTGAGTGAGGCCTTACAGACAAGAAAGAAGCAGTTTGTTTGTGTTTAAGTGGGTGGTGGAGCAGCTAGCTACCTACCTGGGTCGGCAGTGAGATTTTTTATTTCTGAAGAAAGAAAGCAGGACACTCAGTTTCATGCCTACCCACAGATGCAGACACTTGACTTCCATCAGCTACATTAAAGAAAAATATTGGAGACTTTATATATTTTTGAGTAAAATAAAGGAGAAAAAATTATTTGAAGTATGGGGGAGATACAGAATTTAATCTTGTGAATCCAGGATGCCACATGTTCAATCTCACAGAAATTGGTATTATCTCCTGTCTTCAGAGGCCTTGCTTTGATTTATTCTTGCAGAACAGTCAGAGTGAAAGGCCCTAATCTGGGGGTAATTTGGCTTACTCACTGTGACTAAGGGGGCAGAATGTGACATTTGGTAATTGATAACTTAATTTGCACTGTACCATTTTTTAGTGCTAAAATGTGAATACCTTATATCCACAGCTACCCTCAATTTCAACCTTTAGTGTAACTAGTATGACCCTCACAGCTGCTTTTTTGTAAAACAGTTGAGGGTCCCTAAAATGGAAATATTAGGAAAGTTGGGCTTTTTAAGCAGTGACAGGAAGTAATTGGTGCCAAAGGGAAGGTTCTGATTTTCTGTCATTTGGTATCCAGAGCAGAGTGATCACTTCTCATATGGAATAGGTATGCAAATAAGCTCAATATAGAGAGAAATTAAATAAGGACACAGCTTTGTCACTATAGAGAGAAAGGAAAAACTGTGCAGGCTTTGTCCTCTTACCTCTCAGCAAAGCCTGTGAATACAGGTGCAGTAACGAATAAGAGTGATGAAACTTGTAGTAACAAAGTAAGGTAGTTGGAGGAAACAGAACAAAGCAGGTGACAGATGCAGGACAAAATAAGCTCATTGTTTGGGTGAAGCATAAAAATGTATTTGGCAAGAAGGATGCTGTAGCAAATAGAGAGGGAGTGGGGCAAGGAGAGTGAAGGGGGACCCAGATCCTGGCTGCCCAGGGTTGTGTCTTCCCAGTTCTCTTTTCCTCCATTTCATTGATCCACCTGAATAAAAAGAAGTAAAAATTAAGCTTTCCAGCCCCTTTCACACAAGGATCCACTTTTATTTTTGTGCAGCACTGGGGATAATAGGTGTTGAAGAGTCTGTTAACAACGGAGATTTGTGCACCTAATTACTTCTGCATTGCACTAAGTGTTTACCCACAGTGTGGGTGTTCCTCCAGTCTTCTTTTTAATTAAAACTCACACTCTTTGTACGTGTGAGCTTCTATAAGCCCTTCACCCTGCCCCCTCCCCCCCCAACTCCCCCAACATTTTACTCTCCAAATTCTGCCTCATTCGTATAAAACAAGAGCTCAGAAAGCAGTGACACCAAGCACATTAAGTACTGATATGTCATAGCTCCCTGTGGAGCACAGATGGGGGCTTCAGCTGCAGCAGGTGCTGCGAAGACAGATCCCAACTCATCCAGAGAATTATTGTGCATCATCTGTATGGGCCTATTGTTTAGATGCCTCCAGCTCGGTCACACGCCATGCGGGGCAGCAGTGATGCCGAGGGGGGCTAATTCAATCACAGTTTTTAATTTAGGAAATGAAAAGGATGTTCTCCTATCACTCCTTTCCCAGAATGCAGCACATACAGATTTCATGACAGACTTCACAGTCAGGCTGTGTTTGCAGAAGTGGGGGGAGAAGCAGGGGAAGAGCTGATTACTATGCTTACAAATATATTTTTCTGCCCTCTTTCTAAGGCAACTCTCTTCATTTTGTTGTGGCTAAAGAAAAGGGTCAGACACTAAGGTTAAAACTACTGCTCCACAAGCTGTAATCCAAACTGCATTTTTTGATGCAGTGTTAATGAAATGCTGTGTTGCACACTGTACTGGCTAGGCATCATGTGCTAGGCACAGCAAACAGTAGAAGTGGGATTTTTCAGCTGTAACTGACAGAGTTCCTTGGACAATATGTGAAAATAGTCTGTACTGAGAGTCCTGTAGTGCTTAGGGCATCTAGGAGTGTCACAATATTACGCTCCTGGCCCTAAGCAGACAGGGCTGGTTTAAACCAGAGGCTCTCTGATAATTTCTTTTGCTGTCTTTGATGTGGTGTAGTCATGGCAAATTTATATGTGAAGTAAGAACAGAAGAATCAACCCCTCCATCTGCATCTTGGGAGATGCACATGAAATTTTGAAGAGCCTCCCAACAGCAAGGGTTTCCATCTGCTTGGTGGCCAAACGCTGAGGGGACAATAGGGAACAGGCTTTCCAGACTCCTATTGGTACAGACTGGAAAAGAAAGCCAGCTTGGTTATATAGCCTTATTGTGACCTTTATTGCATGAAATGAGGGAAAGAAGGTTAAAATATTTCAGGCTTATAGTTTATTGTATGCCTCATATTCTTTACAGTTTGTTCCATAATTTATATTCTTTGCTTATACTTTATATTATATACTTTATCAGACACTTTAGGTAGTTACATTTGTCAGAAGCTGCAGGAGAAAATGTTGTCAATTAAGAACTTTTTACTTTTTTCTATAAAGCACATTAATGTGAATCTGCTGTGAATTTTTGTCTTCACTATTCATTCAGGAACCCCAGTATCAAAGGGACTATTAAAGAAAATGCAACACAAATCTTGCTGCATGAGATGTGAGCACTGGAAGAGTGTAGACTCTAGTAAATCAGTGCTTCTGAAAAAAATGTCTTTAACTTAGCATCTCCATACTCTAATATAAAACTTGGATATGATTTGCTTATATAGCAGGATTGTGCCAGAGAAAAGTGAAGTGTCAACTGTCCAAGTATTAGGCTATTCTATATAACTCTTCAATCATGTTTTAGAGAGTTTACTTAGTCTTGTCACTCTTTTAGAACCCTGGGCTGCTATTCTTTTATGTGTTTGTGGCATCAAAGTAATAGGATTTGAGCCTTCTACTTCCCACTGGAACTGCTCTAATTACAGATGTTAGAGCATTTTGAGAAGAAAAATGAGAAGAAGGAAAAGAGGAAGAATTATGTGACTGAGCTAAGTTATGCCATGAGCACTTATGGTCCTGTAGATTTCTGCTCAGCTCTGAAGGAGGGCAATGTGTTTGCCTGGGATGGGGAGGAAGTCCCCTCCTTCACTGCTGGCCAACCCATCCCTTCCTCTGCCGGGACACAGCCCTCCTTGATTGTATGACTTGAACAGCAGGAGCCAAATGAAGTTGCTCTAATGTTGTTTTCACTTTCAGGATTATGCTAACACCAGCCAAGTTCCATGGTCCTGGCCTGTGTCCAGCCCTGCCAAAGCAGTTCCCCTCCTTTCTGCCATTCCCTTTCTGATACAGTATTAATGCTTTTCTCCACAAACTCCTTTGGGATGAAGATGGGATTTGGCCATTTCCCTGGACACCAGAAGTTGTCCATCTAGACAAGCCAGCATAAAATTTGCACACATGACTCCCAGCAGGGACATTTTGCTTCTATTGGATGAGGCATGTCTGCAGGGCTGCCAGTACTCCTGGCAACATTCATGTTATTTAGAGACATTAAAGCCATGAAAGATGGCATTGTTTAGTGAGCTCACCCCTTGGATACGTCTGTCTCCACCATAGGATTCATGGTCTGTTCACAGAAAGTGTTCCTGAAGTTTGCCAGCTGAGAGGACTTCTGCTCCTAGCAGAAGGAAACCTTGGTCCCACTAATTTTAAAGCAAAGAGATCTAGGCTTATACTTTCAGCACTGCTGCTTCCTTTTAAATCATCTTCTGCAGCTGACAGTCACAATACAATATGACATACATTTCCCAACTGTATTTCCCAATACAATTCCCAACGTGTGTTTGCACTGCTCAGGTCTATAAATTTTCCAGCAGCTGAAGCCTCACTGTCATTAATATTCTGTATTATCATGTTACCTGATTATGACTGGAGTAGGTATTGATGAATCTGTGCCCCATTGAATACTCTTAAAAATTTGGCTGAAGGTTATCCCTCATTTTTGAGTCTTTTGTCTCAAGCTGTTGAAGTTCACTGCAGAGGGTCATGCATCCCATTGGAAAAAATTAAAGAGGCTTTCCAGTGTCCTTAATAACTTGTATGACTGCACAAAACCTGGGCACTGTTTTACACTTTTGGGTTCCAGAGTTATTAAAATTGTAGGTCTGCACTGTGAGTAGATAGAGAGTGGGTCAGAGATTTGCACAGGAAAGTTGTACCTGGGTAAGACCTTCTAAAGAAGAATTACAGGCATGGAAAACTGATTTACTCCCTTCAGTGCTGTGGCACAACTCATGAACTAATTACAATACAAGACAAACTAAGTTTTATGTGAAATATTTCAGGAACTAGATGGTCTTTGCAGAACAGGCGTTTCTTTTCCTAAATCACTGTATAGTAGCATGCATACTTGAGTAAGACTCCACAAAAATCAAGGTCAGCCAAAAAAGATAAAAAATTTTAAAATCATTAGTGATTTAAGATAGTTGGTTGATAACCTTACTGGGCTAATGCCAATGGCAGAGTTATGGAGAATTTGAGGAAGGATACAAAAATTATTAAAAGGAAGTAGCATTCTCTGATTTTGTTCTAAAGTAAAGAAAACCCCCCTGATTGTCTTCTGCCTTTGGTCCCCCGTGGAGCAAAGGATAAGGAGGATGCAACAAGTATAACCAGGTATTTATATCTTTATTTTCAGCAGATTATGCAATTGCATAAACTGTGTGCATTTGTTTTGGGAGGTATAAGTTTTTTTCTCATGGATGGAATGGGAAAATAGGCATTGAGGAGGAAGGCAATCAATGGAATTAAACCCCCATACTTTTTCAGGAACAATTTATGCTCTGGTTAATTCCTTATAGATAAAAAAATGAGGATCTTTTGACTGTGATGAAAGGCAGAGAGCAATGAGAATAAGAGAGGCAGAAGCAAACATCTCCTGTGCTTTTACACTTGCTAGCACGTTATCCTGCAACAAGGAACTTTGTGAGGCACAAGGTTATTCCAAATAGCTCAATTAGAAACGCGTAATGAAAATACAGTAGGAACCACCAATTTAAATGTACTACTGTGTAACAGTGTAGTCCCACAAAATTTGCATTTTGTGTAGCAGTTGTTAATAATATGCCCCTGGAAAACCTTATTCCAGATTATTGTACCACAGGAATAAAAGACCTCTCACTCAAGGGTCTGGCAAACTGTCATTTTGATCTGCTTGTATATATTTGCAACCAAAACCTCTAAAGATTTTAAGAAAACTCTAACATAATCTTTGTAATGAGAATGGTATATTTCACCAGAGACCATATGTATTGTGAAGGTATGAATTTCCCAGGCACTTGCCAGGCAGAAATAAAGTGCAGGTAAGAATTTTTCACGGGCCTGAGAGTGACTGTCCAGAAGACCTTCTCTTAGAGAGTAAACTCAACTGAAGAAAAGCCTTGGCTGGGGAGCCTTTGCCATCTCTCCAAGCTGCTGACAGGAGTCCATCATGATCTCACTTCAGAAATTACCTAAGAAAATTTGAAGTTATCATCTTTAATAAGGAAGGTGATGCCTTAAGTTAGGTCACCTCTTTAGGCATCAGAGTGAGTTACTCTTTTTTAATTTACATTAGTATGCTGAAGCACTGTTTTAAAAAATAACTGAAAGGCAAAAATAAATCTGGACACCAGTCAATAACTAATCCTCTGCTTTTATTGCTGAAAAAAATCTTGTCTACAGGGGACACGTCACAATAAAATTAATGAAGTTATTGAAAGACAAGTGTTCATAAAGAAGGGGTCAAGCTAATTTGATTAAATTGCTTTGGTTATTTTATATAGCATTCCTCCCCAGGACTTGAATTCTTGATTATGAATGGCATTGGGAGGATTTGAAAGGATTGAATTTTCTTACTTCAGATTAGCTTGAGATATTTATGAAGGATTTTGGCAAACTACTAGTTCTTTTAGCACAATGAGAGGCAAGCATGAAAACAAGACCAACCTTTTTCTGATCCTCAGAGATTTCTAATAACCCATGCCTCTGTAAGTCACACATTCATGTACAGTGTGCATCATTCCAAGAATACTTTATTGAAGGCCAGGTAGACTTCACACTTGCTTGGGAAGACAAGGTGATAAATTTCATTGGCTTGTATTGCAAAAAGCAAACAATTTATCTTAGCCCTTAGTGGAGTTCACTGCCTTCAAGTTCTCTTTCCTCTCCTCCCATTTCAGTAATGTCACCTTATTCCTTATGCCACATCAGGAGCCATAGGACACCTGCAGCCTCTGTGTTGCCCCTCCTGTGTCCTGCACTCACTTCCTGGAAGAGAAGGACAGACATAGTTTGCACTTTATCCCTAGCATGCCACTAATTTTGTTATTTCAATGTTTTTTGATGCTGATACTTTTTCATATACTTTTTTTTAAGATTATGTTGCCTTTAAAATACATGTTCCTCTGGGCCAACAGTTCAGAGGCTGATAATGAGAAATGGATGCTGTCAACACAACCTGAATGCCTGCTGGCTGTTGACTGTCACCTAGAAGATAATCTTTGTCTGACAGGGATGTGGAAAGTGTTAAATCTGGCAGAGCATTGTAACACATGGTGCCAAGAATACAGAGATGAAACTCTCAGCCCACCTGCTTCTTTGTGCAGATTAGAGCATAATAGGATTTATTCTACATGAGCCCTTGTAGAAAAATAAATCAGAGGAATCTATTATTTAAGCTTCCTGAAAATGTTTGGCTGGGGAGCAGCATCTTCTCTGAGTTGAGAAATTGACCAAAGATGTCTGGGAATTGTGCTATCGAGCTCTGTTACCTGAAAACTTGAAAATCATTAATTTTCCTTCTAAGCTAGTCATGTAGTGTGAGGGTTTTGTTTAAATCTGGTCTGTCCTTAAAGCATTTGTACCCTCAAGCTTCTATCTGATGCATTTTGTTGGAATATGTCTTTATTAAAACCTCAAATGCTCTGAAGGAAACAAACAGTGACAGCAAGTTCAGATTATGTAAAGTTCCTCAAAGTGAGTACAAATTAGGGTAAAAAATTCATAATATGAATGGACTTGGAACAAAATAGGCTACAAGCTAGGTGATCTCAGAGTTTCTAGAGTAATGATTTGTGGCCCAAAGATGGCATAATATTTTTGTCTTTTTTTCCCATGAAAATACCAGAGTTTTTAGTAATGAAGAAATCAAACACAGTTGAAACCAAGCTACAGTAAAACACACTGCACTCCTGGCAGAAGTCATCATGTGTCAGCCATATGACTACAGATTGTGTTCATGACCACACATTCTGGTTTTAAACATGAGTAGTGTGGCTCTTTTTTTTTCAAGAATCATTGTAACTTGAAGGGAAAATCTCTTGCACTAGAAAATGATGGGCTTGCTATGTAGCTGGATTAGCTGGAGTTAAATTTATATAGAAGTGTAGCCTGAAAGACTAATTCTCCCAGATGGAAGGACAATAGTTTTAATGGGCTGGACTTGTCATTGCAACAAATTATTTCACCAGACTTAAGCAAAACCAGTGCTGGGGCTGAAATGATGGAGGTTGCAGAAACAGTTTCAATAATAATCATATTTCTCCACCATCAGATCAAGAGCGTTCAGTAGACATGCCATCAAATATGAATGAACCACTTGTCTGTTTAAGAAGTAACATATAAAAAGGTTTTGTGGAGTGAGAAGTGTAGTTAAAGAGCAGTTGATATTGGGTAGGAAAGTGGTCTGTTGACTTGTTCAATTCAAGTTTAGCAGTTGATTGTGCTATGGGGGAAATTGCAGGGAGAAAAAATCTGATTTAAAAGGCACAGCAAACTAATATACAAGTGAAATACAATATGGAGTCTCTAAGTGGACTTGCTGGGTATATTATGCCTGAAAGTGGTGCTGAAGATGGAAAAAAGTGAGCTACAAGTCCAGATACAATAAATCTTTACTGTCATCAGTGTTCAGCAGGGGCTGGCATTGTGGCTGTGTTGCCACTACTTTATCATAAAATTAGCAGTATGGCAAGAAAAATAGATGTATTCTTAAGAGTTTTTATTACTGTAGCATCTAAAATTCAAGATGTGTGAATTTTCATATTTAGTTCTCAATATGTAATGTAAGATAGCCCTTTTCTTTAATAATTGACAATATAGTAGACCTTGAAAATGGAGGAACATAGCTGCAGAGTCTTAATGTGCTATCAAAGCATTATCTTTTAGGGTCACGATAAACTGCTGATGCTGTAGCAAAACCAGACCCAAACTATACTCTGTGAGGATGCTGCAGGCATTTCAGCCAGCTGCATCAATCCTGACTTCTGGAGCAGGGAAATGAGTTTTGCCAGCAGGTGGTACATCCTTCACTGTCCCTGAAAATCCATCCAAACTCAGTAAAATTATGAGTCATGGAAACCAAATGACTTTTTGAGTCCTAACCTCTCATTCCCATTGCCATTAGCCCCAGGTTTCAGTGCATTTTCTGGTGCAGCCTGCTTCCCCCCCTCCCTCCACCAAACCACTGCAGCCACTCTGCTGTGCTTTCTGAACTAAGCCTGCACAGTCCAGTTTTCCCTGCTGCTTCCAACAGTAGTTTCTCTTTCCTAGCCTTCACTTAACCCCTTATTTTACTGCAGTCATCCCCTTCCCACCTGAGTTGGTTTGTTGCCTGAATTTGGAGCAGATGGCTCCCTCCTCTCAGATCCAGAGGGAAGCAGCATGCCCAGGCTCTGCTCCTCCACTGGCTATCTCACTGATGGGGGCTTTTGAAAAAGACCAGTCTTGCCCTGATAAGTACTCTAGGATGATACTCAGGCAGCTTGGCTCTGTGCTGGGGTACTGCATGCTTAGTCAGGGGTGTAATTTTTAGCAATCTGAATTTCTGAAATGCTATTTTCTTTGTCTGAAACCTAGCCAGGTTCTCCTCTTTGCCTCCATCTCTGCCAAATTTCAATTTTCTCTTTCAAAATAGGAAGTCACCTTAGCATTTCAAATAAAAAGATAAAGATTCCTCTGGTGTCCAAACCAAATAGGTTTTTTCCCTAGTATTTTATTTTGAAACAGTTGAGGCATATTCAATGTTTTTTTCTTTTTTAATTAAAGATAATCAGCCTGAGGCAAACATTCAGCAGAGGCGGTATTAGTCCAATGGATAACATTTGGCTAAGCCAGAAGCAGCTGTGATTTGTAATGCAAAGTGTCGGTCCAGCCTTAGTGGGCAGTGATAGAAGATTTTTATAAAAGAACAGGCTTGAAGAAACAAATTTCCACGTCATACAGTTCAAGATTTTAGGGGATTGTACAAAGAAGGAGAGACGAACATTATGCCAGATGAACTGAAAAAAGAAATTAAAAGATGAAAAACTGTGATGCTTTATGTCTGCTTTGTTCTTATTTTATAGAGGCAGCTTGAAATTTCAAAGCTATCCTGTCTGAGACTTTTTAAAGGCTTTTTTATTTCCTGAGGCAATTTAGCTACTTAAGCTGAGACTGAGGTGCTGTGAGTGCTCATGACTTTCAGGAAAAGAAAAAGTTTTCCAGTTTCAGGTTTTAATTAATAAATTATTTTGTACTCTTTACTTAACGACTTGTATGAAAACCCACACATTTGGTTAGCAGGTTATTAACGTCCAATGTTTTCAGCACAATCCTTAAAGGTGTGCAGCGTCTTTTGTAATTTCATTCTCTCCCCCCTTCATTTTATAAGAAGCCTTGCAAGAGGGTCCAGCAACTGACACATCAGATCTTTCAATGTGCTAGTATTTTTATCCAAAAGAGTTGTGTTCCTAGCCCCACAGCTCCCTTCCTAGCCCCAACTGGGAGAATTAATCTGCCTGCAGCCTAAAATATTCTTTTCACCTGGATCATCCACTCCACCCTTAGTAATTACAGTGATGGAGGCTTTCATTGAATACACACATGATAGTCTAATAATCTAATTAAAGATGATGCATTTTACTAGATCAGTTTTGTGCACAGCTGCTAAACTCATTGCAAAGTCATTATTTCCTTCAATAGAGTCTCTCCTCCCCCATCTTCATTCCGCAGTGCAACACTCCCTTTTACAGAAGCCAATGCCTTTGTAGCCATAGACAACAATTCCCACCAATTTGGGCCATGTTCTTTTAAATGAATGGCCAGATCCTTGGTCATGCAAACCAACAATTCTGACCAGCTGTCCCAGATTTTGCTGTTGTGGCCATAAATCTGTATAACAGCTCTGAGAACTCTGATGGGGTGGCATATGCCACGGACTTCTGTGTTCAGAAGTTTGTCTGGTTTTGCTCCTCCTGCAGCTGTGTCCCTTGGACTAATAACTCTGTGACTTCCTCCTTCAAACCCCACCTTTTTTATATCTTTTTTATATCACCAGTTTTGACATGATGGGTGCTATGACAACATGTTTTACTATTGCTGCCTTCCCTGTGCCACATCTTAGTGACACAGCATCAAAACACAACTGATGTGGAGAACACAGTCTAAAAGCATCTTCGCCCATCTTTTCTATCATGGTCCCAGAGACTCATAAATGGCTTTTCATCTACATCTACTCCTCCCCAAAAGCAGATCATTCTGGTTCAGCACTGGCAGTTGAAGTCACAGATGGTGTTTTTAAATCACCTGTTTAAATACAGCTCTGGCAAGCCTCCCCCTTTTCCTGGAAGCCATGTCAGTTATATTCAGTGTTGTGTCAAGTTCCTTTTCCCCCACCCCAGTCATGTAAGCTCAGACCTGCCAGTTGTTCTCTGCTGGTTCCTTCTTCCTGGGACTTTAGTTTCAACATGTGCAAAAATCCCTGCCCCCTTCCCTAAAAAGTGAAACAGGGAAGTGGTATCCTTGATGTGCAGCTGTGGTTTTGAGAGAGAGCTCACATCTGGCTTGTCCAAGTACACACAGAGAATCTACCAGCCCAAAACAGTCTTAGTTCAAGTTCCAAGCCAATGACATGTTTACAAAGGTGAACTTTGTACATTTATCTGAATCTGCAATGAATTCCATTTAGATAAATGCAGCACCCGTTCTGATATTTTACAAGGTTGGGTCTGCTTTCATTTTATCTTACATCCTTGTTTTAAAGCATGACACTATTGGCTTAAACTGGACCTGATGCACAATTTCTTTCTCATTCTTCTCTCAGCTGTATTTCTGGACATCTGGTTTCATGGCAATTCTTAGTTTAAACCACGACAAAGACACTCTAAAATTAGCATCTTTTTTAGGACCTAATCCAGAAATCAGCTGCTACCAGGTGTACTCCTTAATACCTTGACATGTCTAATTTCAGGAAAAAAATTTTCCACCACCTGAAAATGTCTCATAATTCCTTGTTTCTGGTGACTCAAAGTGGTAGTCATCTTTGCATGTACAGTCACTAATAAGAGACAATATTTTCCTTTTAAAGCACCTAAAATACATTATTTCCTCATTTCTGGTTGGAAGGTGGGCTGCTAAGAACTACTGTCAGCACTCATTTGTTATACTGTAAAACTGGTAAAATGAAGCATGGTTTTGCAAATGCACTCAAAACAAAGACACCTTGTTTGGTATATTCATTGCATCCTTTTATGTGGATATGTATTCATGCATAGTCCAACCCTCCAAGCCCTATGCATTATGCAAAATTAAAGCTTTTGTTGCCAAAATAACCTGCTATAAATTCAGAGCATGTGACAGAAGCTAGTTTGAAGAAGTGTGTATGGCCTTTCTGTCACTTTCTCACCAGTTCTGTCCCTGCAATGCTTTTCACGCAAAATGTGCTCTTATCTGTCATAGTCTGCATATCACTTTTCTGTTCATAAATTCTGCATGGACGGCTTCCCTACTAATGAGAATTCATGTTTATGCACCGAAGTAGTGCCAGTGGTTAAACATGGATGTTGAGCTCTATCTGAGTGCATTCTCAGAAAACGAGCCGGATATAACTCAAGAGCTTATATGGTACAACATGCATCTGCTGAGTGTCAAGCCCAAGCAGGCACAGTTAAGGAAACCACTTGGCCAGGGTGTGCAATTCCAAAGCACAAAGCCAGACTCCTGCTCTCTTTTCGTCTGTGAGTCACTGTCTGGTAACAACCAAGACGATTTAGTAGTACACTCTTCAGCCTCCAGGGACTCAGACTGGCATCTGGAGCTGCCCCAGGGGAAAATCCAGCTATCCCAACCTCCCTCCACAGCTCCAGGGACCTCTGCCCAGGGCATGCTGTTTGTTCAGCCTAGTACCTGCAGCTCATTGTTTTAACAGCCTCGGTTACAACAGACAGAAAAATGATTTTTTTCTCAGAGCTTTTCTCTCAGACAAAAACCATTCATCAGCTTCTGTTAAGCTTTTTTTTTCCCTCCCAGTTCCAGTTGTTTCTCACACAGAGATTAAATATTCAAAGCAGTTGAATGTATTTAATGATAATCTCAAATGAAAGAAATTCTTTGCTTCTTATCCCTGTGCAAGAAATGGATGTTCAGAATCTTCCCCATTCCTCATCTCAGCCTCTTTCCTCACCCATGCATTTTTCTTGTCTTTTGCGTGATATGAACAATGGAAGGAGAGGCATAAGGTGAAAAACATCTTCAAAATCCTTTAGTAAGAGTACCTGAATCTAAAAAACTGAAATTTTGACTTAATGAGCTTTAAACAGGATAACAAAATATAAAACTTGGTCTTCAAGGCTGGCATTTTGAATGCAACTCACGATGTCATAAGTTAAAAAAATTTGGTGTCTGACCAGTCCAGGAGGAATTGAAGACTCCTTGTTTCTGGTAAATGGTCCAAAATGTACTTTTTACGGATATTCTGATGATTCCCAGAAGAGAAAGATGGAAATTAACCTGGAATTTTGATAAAATAAATTCTATGCAATATAAAAATCTTTGGCATTCAGAGGACATTGCTGAATGATCTTGTCGTTACCCTTATCACTCAGGCTCCATGGGGGCCACAGCTTTGTCAGCAGTGTGAAGGCTGAGAGCACTGGCCATGAAATTGTAGGTGCAGCTCTAAAGCAGGCAGACACTTTGCAGGTACACATGCCTCCGTGTACTGCTGATGGCTGAAAAACAAGTTCAGTCCAGCTTTATGGGAGAAGAGGCAGGAGAAATCTCTCTGCTTTTCACAAAAAAAAAAAAAAAATGGCACTGTTCCCACTGATTATACAGAATCCAACTTCCAGACTCTGGAGGACAGCACAGACACTTCCTTCACACCTCTCTGGCTGTTTTCCTGATAACCTCTGCCTCAGCATAATGGCAAATAAAAATAAATAGCAACTCCATGTAAACTGATGGAAATCCCCTTCAGATTGCATTGGTCACCAAGTAAAACCCTGTCTTGCTCCTACCTGGAAAACTGTTGTGCTGCTGAAGAGGGAATGTGAGACTTTTACAGGGTCTTTTATTGGAGGAAATTACTAACACCCTACACTTTGGAATTTACTGATTTAATATATATTTTACAACTCTGTATTATTTTTAATAAATATTAAGAACCTAATTATCCTCTTCCCATGCACCATTAGTGGTGGCATAGTCTCCAGTATTAAATGCATATATTCATGTACATGCACACACACTTTTGTTTTACTGGTGAACACAGTTGTTCTTATAGCCAGTTGCCATGGCATTGCATGCCTAGATTAATAACGTAGGTTGAGGAATGTAACTGCACATGCTCATGGTTACAAATGAAATGTTTATATATTGGACGTCAATTGAAAACAATAATTTACCATTTTCTAGCCTTTTTCTTAGAGAACTTAAAAACCTTTGTGTTTTTTAGAAAGCCTTTTAGGTAGAATCCAATAAGCACAAAAAACACCCTACAGTGAGAATTGCAGTGACACTTTCAAATAGGAAGATGCAGGTGTAGTTATGAATTAGTGAGGTAGGACATGAAGGCAGGACCTAGGTGATTTTCTTGGGGTTACATTTACTTGGAATTTCATAGCAAGCTTTACTTTGGAGGTGAAAATTGAAGACAAATTTCTGCCATCCAGACTAAAAATTGCAAGTCTATCTTTTTTTTTTTCCTGAATTAAGAATACTACTAATTTATCACTAAGCCAAGATGCTTCTGTCTTTAGTTGAAACAGATAGCCTTATAGAAAGTGGAAAACAGTCTTCACTGTTTCCTTTGAAAGTTGAAGAGAACCAGATTCACCTGATAACCATAAATACACTTGTGTGACTAATTCATAAAGTCTTGTGCTACATACTGCTTTTGTCTTGAAAAGCAAAGGATAAATATGTGAGTGTTTGTGCTGCAACACTGTGGCTGAATTCAAGATTAATTGGTTGGGCCAAAAGGACTTACTGGACCACAAAGTACCCAGAAATGTCTCATCTGTACATTTGACATTTAAATTTTGAGGCTTGTTTACATTTTAACATTTTGGGGGGCAGTGTCACTTCGATCTTGAGACATTCAAAAGAATTACATGAGATTTTTCCTAAGCATTATGCAAATATTTACTAGTCATTGGATAGCTTTTGTCAGCTTGAGAAGTTAAATACTTTTAGAACAGTATTATGCAGGTTATTTTTGGATTTGTGCTCCATAAAGTCATCTCTAAATCTATACCTGTTAAATTGGAAAGCATTAAAGTACTACTTTTATTTCATTTTGCTATGTGTTATAAGCAGTAAACTTCAGTTTTGGATACAAGATTATCTACACCTTTATTTTGACATGCCCGGTGGACAGTTTTCCGGGGACAGTTTTCCAGTTTTCCCACAGGCATTAATGTGCCCTTTTTCCTGAAGTGCCATTTCCTTCGGTCCCCAAAATAACTGCCTGGGAGAAACTGAGAGAGGACAGTGGTGATAATGAATGTGCTCAACATGTCTTGGAACATCTGCCTTGCAGGATTGTGTTCATATTAACAAAACAGCAGCCTTGGTTTGAAGAAGGAGTAAATCTCTCAGCACCTTGGACAGTCTCTGCTCCATCAGTTTGGTTTTTTTTTCCCGCAGGGCCCACAGAACCACCCTTGTCTCTACCTCTATATCTATTAGAGAGCTTTTCAATTGATTGTAGCCCTAATTTAGACCACATGATTTGATAGCCCCATGACTAGATGGCTCCTGCAGGTGCTTAACTTACAAGTGCACAAATTTTCTGCCCACCACTAATTTTTATGAAACATCAGTTTAACAAAAGGCCTTATCAAAAATGAGATGATGAAGGATTTCCTTCTCCCTTTCATTTTAAGGAGAAGACTGTTTTGACTTGGCATGGCTCAGAGCATGAGAGGCTTGTGTTTCTGGCCGCTTACTCATAAACATACAACAGAGGAGCATGAGCTGTCGGTGAAATAACCACCTGGTAGATTTTCAGAGCTAAGTGTTGAGGGTTAACATCTGCTACCCAGGCACCTGTCACAGAGGACATTAAGCTCCACAGGGATGGCACCACCTTACTCATTTGCTGTAAATAATGAAGACTCTACTAAACCTCTCATTCTCTTCTCTGCATCCACCCATCCTGCAACTCACCTGAGAAATATCGTTTAAACTTCAGGCAGTTTACAGAAGAGAAGAACATAATTTTAAATACCTAGAACATTTTTGAGAATAAATTATTTTAAAATCTTTTATGTTGAAAGCAACCATTTTGTATAGAATAGTGATCTTTCAAGGGATAAAAAGAGATATTGTAAAGATTTTTAGATTTGAGATACTTAATTTAACTGGTATATATTGTAAAACTTTGAAAAAATGCAAAAGACATTAATAAAAGATAATGGAGATTTGGATTATTTAAAATTTCTTAATCCTGAAGCAGCTTTTCTAAGAGAGTAAAGAAATGCTGGTGTCTGAGCATATGCACTATGAAAAAAAAAGTATACAGAAGATCTGCTTACAGCCCTTTTTTCTTGGCTGTTCACATATAAAAGTGTCATTATTTTGGCCTTTGAACTTCTAATGCACTAGACATGAGTGAAAAAAACTCTCCACAGGTCTTTGTGTGCCTGCTGATGCTTTGTGTAGCTGCTGATGGCCACACCAATGTGAGCAGCTTTACAATTCTGCAGTGCTATTAATAATTTTATGTAGTGGCTTTCCTAGAGAAGACCCCAGTAACCAGGAAACACAACTAAGTCAGAAGCTTTGGTGGGACTTCTTGTAAGGAAGGATTATTCCCTTTTGCGCAAGGATGAGTGTTTGGAGGAAGCAGGGAGTGTAATATGATATTTTGTGTGTTGCTTTGTGGTGTGTTTGACTGCAAATTGTAAATTACAGCGTTTGGGCTCCAGTCTGCACTCCATTTGGGGACTGCATGAGGTGGAAAACAGGCTGACTCAGGCAAAAGGATGAAAACCCAAGAAGCTCAAGAGAAAATGGGAGCTGTGAGGGAATTGAAGGATTTGTTCTTTTTCTTATGCCTGCCTTCAAAGATATGGGAAATCCATGGAGGGATGATAATCACTCCTAAAATAGCACTGAGAAGCCTGGAGAGCTTCAGGGACAACAGAAATGGCTGGGAGCTGAGACTGTAGGTGTTTCAGTGCTTTTGAAGGGGGCTATCCCTGGATTAAATTCTCCGTTACAAGAGGTGATGTGGAAACTGAGAGGGGAGGCCTCGTGCTCACATTGCTGCCTGGAGGAGAGGGTGAGCTGCCTACATAAGCCAAAACTGATATATGCCTGGTAGATCAGCAAAGAGACCGATCCATGGAAACAAGGATTGAAAGAACAGGCAAAAGGAGAGAAGGGTTTGTGGGTGAGAATGAGAGATGTGGCCTTTCTCCTGGGCAAAGCCTAAAGGTAAACTTGAAATTTTGAAGTAAGGAGATATGATATATGCATGCAGGTATTGTATCCTGGAAATTGCATGCCCCCCAAACTTCTCTCTTCCTTTGCTGCAGAAAAATTGCTGCTGGGATAGAGATTATTAGCAACAGTTCCTCAGATTGTGCTATATATATCAGAGCTCAAAAATGTCTCCTTCCTAGACCTCTGCCTGTCAGCCAGACACATTACTTCCACCAAAACAGTGACAATACAGAGTGAATTAACACAGTAAGGGGAAAAGATACTACAGCCTTGACGTGTGCTCCAGTCTGATCTGCTCTCTGCCACATCACTCCTGTCCCCACTGCATCCCTTATTGCCTGGCCTCAGTGTTTTGGGGTCCTACAGAGCCCAGAGCAGGGCTAGGAGTAAGGTCTGGTGGAGATTTCTTGCAAACATCCTGCCAAACGAGTTTACCATGAGGTCCCTCTCAAAAGGCAGATCTGTCCCATGGTTAGAAAATGGAAGTGGATAGCCAGGAACCCATTTTGTCAAAGATCTTCAGTTAGCCAAGGAAGTGAAGAGGAGAACTAGCTAGGAAGCAGGCTGAAAGACCTCAAACTACTGTCCAGCTCAGCAATGAAAGGCAGAGGAAATTCAATACAAAGGGAAGCAAAATACTCCTAATTTTGTGCATTTTAAAAAAGGGTCTGAAATCTTTATTATTCAGGATATTGGTGTGATTTGAATAGACTTATAGAAATAAAAGCTGTTACTTGGTAATGGCTAAAACAGCAAAATCAAAATGGTTTTGATTCTCCAATAAAGCTTGGAGAACAAAACACCAGATAATAATTATGTTCTGTAGAAATTTGTAAATCTGTCTTCAGAATATTATGCAAAGTTCTCCTCTTCTCCCTTCACCTCAGCAGAATATAGAATTGGAGAGATCAGTGAGAAAGACAATCACACAGTTTCCAGTAGAAGAACAATTCCATACACTAGGAGTCTTTAGTAATAAGGAGAAATAATAAAAAAAATCCATGCTCTAACAAGAAGAAGGAACACACAGACAAAGTAATTTAGGTCTGATTGTAGGTGAGACCTGGAAAGCACCAATTAGTGTAAGTGGACCTGGAGAGCCCCACATGAGCTTCCCACAAATCCTCTCTCCATTGGCCCAGGAGCTCTAGGGCCAGGAACATCGAGGCCTAGGGGGATGTATTATTTCCCGTGGCTCTGAGGGTGATGTTTCTGGGTGGAGGCTGTCTCTGTACTCCTGGTAGTTTGTCTGCAGTCCTGCCTTTGGTCCTCTGTTCTGCACAGACCTAGGACCTACATGGAAGCCCTGTTTTCTGCTTTTCCTGGAGGCTGGACTAGTTCATAATTTTTACCTTGTCTTTTCTGTTGGCAGACCCGTCACCAGGCTGTCTTTGCTGAGGACTATGTTTGCCCTCAGCTCCAGGCTCATCATCCTGCATGAATCAGTCTGGTCCTTGCTGCTCACTGGACCAGGGAAGTTGAATTGGTAGTCTGTAGATATGTGACCATGTACTTATCTGGTTCTTGAGTTTACCCATGGCTGTGTTCATCTGTGAGCTGTTAATCAGGATGCTGGCAGAGATGAATGCTTGGTGTGGGTATCTGAGCAACAATTTGGGCAAACAATCTTGCATTTTGAGGCTTTCTAAGCTTTACCTCAAATCTATACTTAAGTAAGTAAACAGTGTGCATTTTAACTTCCATGCTTGGTACAGTGCATCTATCAGCTTCTTTGAGAAAGTAACCTATTTATGTAAGAAAAAATCTTCTCAAGTCTTACTTTGCTTCTGTCTTTGGGCTGGCTTTTGAAGTACATAGTTTTTCCAGATGTATATCTCTTCTCTATTTAGCTCTTCCCCTACCACTTGAGAAACATCTGACCAATGTAACCAAACGCAGCAGACAAATAATAATTTCAGAGGCAAGATCCTACAAGCTCTTTGTGAACGACCAAATCTAGCCAAATGGCAGGCCAGATGAAAAGGGTTTTGAATGAGTAGAATGTGGAGCAGGACTGCCCAAATGAACTGTTCACTTCTGGTCCATCTTTGGTCTGTTTCTAAGCATGTAGAAATGCTGGTTTGTGTACTTTCACTGGAGCTGCTCATTAAGAGAAATGTCTTGTTTATTGCTAGACTAGAATAAATACAGATGAAAGTGTTTTAAAAACAATAAGGTAGTAAGTTCTAGTGCTTAATGTGAAGTACTTAATTGACAGTGAATACCCATTAGTTGTTTTTTTTTTTACATTTTAACTTCTTTGTGCCATATTTTTGAGACATCTCAATGAAATTGCAACTTCCTGCAGAAACAGATTTTTTTTTTCTTCCTTGGGTACAAAGGCAGGGAAGAAATACTTTACCAACTTAATAATTCTTTTTTAATGTAATAAAATGGTGTAAATGCTCCTTTTTTTTTTTTCTGTTTTATTCAGAAGTCAAGTGTCCCTCAAGAAATGTAATCTTTCTTGAAGAGGATAACAAAATGTGATGCCCAATCATGGGAATAGTTGTGCACTAGGATGAACAAATCTGCCAAGCTATTAACCATAACAAGTAGAAAGAACAGCTGCAAAAATTATTTCTTGCCTCAGGATCATTAGGAGAAAAATGGCCTTGTTTTCAGAACTATGATAATCTACATAAGCATCTCAGTTGAGTTGTATAACCTCCATCTTTTGTGCTCTAAGCTGCTTTGGATATCGAGCATCTATTTAGTCGCTTTTTAATATATTCTATTTTGAAAGGTCTTAGAAGATTTTTGAGTGACTGCTTTGCCTTCTTTGAACCTACAGACTTGCATTTTAAAGTAGGAGAGTGAAAATGTGATGTGTGGCTTTTTAACTCCCCAATTTAACCCAAATGAAATAAAAAGTTTGCCTTATTAAAAGGATGCAGAGTTAGACATTCCCAAAAGAGCATGTGTTTTCTTATTCTTGGGGTTTTAGAAGTTGAATTCTTGAGGGAGGGGAGCACTACAGTCAAGTTCATTTCCCAAGAGACCAAATGCTGCTGCATCTCATTCATTTTTCTTAAGATTTTAAAGCACCAGCTGTCTTTTTTTTTTTTTTTTTTT
>VWZN01000688.1:94624-119543 GCA_013396955.1 Regulus satrapa | reverse complement strand
TTTTTTTTTTTTTTTTGCCACTTGAGCTAATGATAAGTAGTTTACTAAAGTGATGAATAATTCACACTGTTTTTCAGAGAGCCTATAGTTATTTCAATTATTTCTGGACTTATTAATTTCATAGTTGCTTCTTCTGCTACAAGTACTAATTTGAAAGAACTACAATTAAATTGGGACACTGGACTAGCCTGTTGTCTTTGGAATTCAGACAAAAAACTTGTCACCTTTAAGAACAAACCTGGGAAACAACTATTGTAAAAGACAATTCAATGCAAATTTTTCTCAGTATAATGCAGTGAAAAGAGATATAAACAAAAATTATTCTGAAAGAATCAGTCTTGAGTACTTCTAAAAAATTGCATTACCAATTCAAAATAGTTTCTACAGCATATATCAGAAGACAACAGTACCTCCTGCATTGATGTCCATTTCTGAAGAGACTACAAAACACTAAGTGTCTCTAGATCATCTTTTCTGAAAGACCAAGCACTGCTCAGGCTGTAGTAAACTCTGTAATTTGGATACTGAAATAGAATCTGAAACCTTTTAAGGATCTATTCTGATGCCTTGGAGACATGTGGGAACTCCACTAGAGACCTCGCTTCAGGCAGGACTGGCCTACAAGAATTATTTTCTCATCTTACATAGACTTATGTTCTAACCTTTCATGAGTGGTTTAACATGTATTCCTTTCTTGCAAGGAGAAAAAATATTAGTTCCTTGCTCCGTAGGTGCATTGTAAAAGTGGAATTTTTTTCAAAGACTTACAAGTATTAAGATGTTTTTTAACTTGACATACAACAAGGGGGCAGCTCTGCTCACAGAGTTTAAGTAAGCATTGAGTTTTTTTCTGAACTGTTAACTGTTGCTTAGCACTTTCTAGGAGTGCACAGTTCTGTCCTTGTTACAAAGGGATTTTAAATAATATCTCACTTTCCTCATGAGTGCACTTGGGCACAGAAAAACAATAATTGAGTTGCCTGAGGTCATACAGAAGGCCTGATGGCCAAGTTCTGACTTCAGTCTTCTGTCCCAAGATGAATAGATTGTTCTTTCTCCACAAAAACAAGAAACAGAACACTTGGATCACTTAGAAACAAGAGCAAGTCCAGGAATTTTTCCCTGCCCTTATTTTCCTAATCCTAGTAAAAGTAGACTGTGGGGTTGCATTTTCTCAGTTAAAAAAAAAAAAAAATTAGTATAATCCTGCAAAAGCTGGATTTGAGCAGGCCACAATCCCATAATTTAAATATTGTCTATAAATGAGGATATTTGTATTTTATAAATATCATGGAATGTCCTTGGATGAAATGAACCTTAAATAAACCTCACCTAGCTCCAACATGTCTGCCATGGGGAGGGACACCTTCCACTAAATCAGGTTGCCTAAAGCCCTATCCAACCTGGCCTTGAACACTTGCAGGGTTAGGGCATCCACAGCTTCTCTGAAAAATCTCTTCCAGTGTCTCACCACCCTCACAGGGAAGAACTTCTTCCTAATATCTAATCTAAACTCACTCTTCTTCTTTGGATCCATTTCCCCCCTGTCCTGTCACTACATGCTCTTGTAAAAAGTCCCTCTTTCTCTTTCTTGTCATTTTCCTTCAGGTTACCCCAAAGCTTTTCTTCTCCAGGCTGAACAAAATCAATTCTCTTGACCTTTCCTCATAGGAGAGATGCTTCATCTCTCTGATAATTTTGTTGCCTTCCTCTAGACTTGTTCCAACAGCTCCATGTTTCCTGTGCTGCAGACCTAAGAGCTGGACCCAGTACTTTGGGTGGGGTCTCACCAGAGCAGAGCAGAGGGACAGAATCCCCTCCCTGGCCCTGCCGCCCATGCTGCTCTGGATGCGGCCCAGGACACGTTTGTCTCTCTGGGCTGTGAGTGCCCATGGCTGGCTCAGGTCCGGTTTCTCATCCACCAGCACCTCCAGGTCCTTCTCCCCAGGGCTGCTCTCCATCTGTTCATTCCCCAGCCTGTGCTGGTACCCAGGGATTGCCCTGACCTAGGAGCAGCACCTTGTCCTTGATCTTATTTAACCTCACAAGAGTCTGGTGGGCATACTTAAGAGCCTGTCCAGATCCCTCCAGACAGCAACCTGTCATTCAGGTATGTCAAGTGAACTTGTGACCAAGTGAAGATTTTGCTTTTCTTTTAGCGTGTCAGAGACACCATGGATCTGAAAACAAGAGATAGTGGCATCTAGGTTGTACAGGAGGAATGACCTGGACAATGAACTGATTTATATTTAAATCAAGGTCAGGTTTTGGATTGCTAGTGACAGGACCACAGTGGAGCATCTGGGGAGGCTGCTGAAGGACTTACCTAGATCTCTGTGCAGCTTTTTATTTTGCCACTGCTTTCTCTTTGAAAGTGATTGCTGCTTCTCTTCAAGAGGGTCTGTTTTCTTTCAAGTGAGAAGGAACTCCAGGAAACTCGGTGTGGTTATATCAGGTAATGGGCTTCTTCCTTAAGAAGACATCCTTAATAACCTGGCACTTGATATGCCACTGTTGGTACAAGATATGCTTTCCCCCCCTCTATCTTCACTCAGGTCCAACAAGTTTTAGGTATATAATTTCTAAGGAAGCCTTTGAAAACTTATGTGGACTTTATGATGATATACTGGGCAGTAGTCATGGGCTAACTGGGTCTGTGCTTTTTTTTCTGATGAAATACTAGTATCATGCCCAAAGTTGAGAAGGAAGTGGAACATTTACAAGAAATGTAATTAACACCAAAATTCTCACTGGCAGTAGTTTCTCCATCTTCCTTTCAGATAGTACTTTGACAATCATATTTCAATTCCACTGCTAAATGAAGCATTTGTGAAAAGTGAGTCAGCAATAAATCATGAGTTTAAAAATACACATAACTTCCCCCTTTTTTAATTTGATTTTTGTTTGCAGACCAAAAGATGTTCATTTGGCTTGTCCTACCTTCTCTTCCTTGCAAACAAGGGCAAATTTTTTCCCTTAAAAAAACCCAACAAAACAAACAAACAAAAAAAACCCAACAAAAAACTCAGCTGATATTTTCACAGCAAGAGTTGAAATTTTAGGAAAAACTACAAATATGAGAGACTGAAAAATGTGGGAGCTGGGAACACAGATCCCAATGCCACTTTAGGTCCATATCTACTGATTCAAGTCTAGGATGAGAAAGCTGTGCAGATTAGTCAGCATTGATATGGACTGCATAGTTCAGGACAGGACTAATCTTTCCTAGACTTCTGCATCTGTGAAATTCCACAGAAATGTAGAAGTCTCATATTTGGGCTGAAAGAAGGCAAGAGTATTTTTTTTCAGTTGCCTTTGTAATACATATGTAGGAGTTTCACTTGGTAGACTTTTTAAATAGATCTTAAATCTGCTTAAATGCAAGCTGCAAGAAGGTTTAGAAGCTATTTTTATAATAAGCTTTTTTATTAATATCTTATGAGCTGTCTGCCAGCCAGTCACATACAGTTGTGGAGCAGATGAGAGGCTTTGAGGCTGGTAGCCCTCTTGACGCATCTGCCACTGCTGGGCCATGGGAGACACTGTTGTCTGAATGGAAAGTTAAGCTTTAAAAATGATGATTCAAATGCCTCTGGTGCTTCATGTACCTAAATACTTCTTCTCTTTCTCTTTTATTTGTTCATTCAGATATTTCTTAAGTTTATACTGTGTTCCAGGGGCCTGGCTTTTATTCTTAAAGACTTCTGTCCATCGTTAATGCCTGTTATATTTGCAGTTAAAAATTACTCTAAAATAAATTAATGTGCATGGATAATTTATAATTATCTTAATTTTCAGAATTAAACTCATAATTCTTAAATCTTGACAGTATTGTTAATGTTTCATTTGGAAGTACTTTGATCTTCTATTTTATTTAAATAGACAATAATCCCCCCCTTTTTTTTTCTGTGAGCCCTTTGATATCTGACTAAACTTTCTTGACTTCTTTTGAAAAATCTGTACACTTTTAATCCTTAAAATGCACCAAGCAACACAAATGTAAGTTTTTTTCTTCTCCCACTTCTTCCTGTGAGCAACCTGGCCTCATGCCCCTACGTAAATAGGGATGCAGTCTGCACATTTTTTCCATACCCACTGTAATGACAATTGGAAGGTTTTGGTCATTATTTTATAAGATCTTTTTTCTTTTTGATGAATCCTAGTAAGTTTTTTTTCACAGAAGAAATAAAACCCTGAGGATATTAACCTGCCTTGATCTTTAATTCATATCCCTTTAAAATGGAAAAGGAATATTGTTCCTCCTCTTGAACACAAAAGCCTTTGCCGGCCTGGATGGTGAGTTACAGTGACAGTCTGAGGTTTACTGCCTGTGCAAGGCAGGCAGATTGCCACCTCCTGTTTGCGCATCAGCCACAAAGATGAACAGTAGAAGATTGTCCATCTTTGACTTCCAGCTTGATAATTATACACCATATTGTTTTCCTTCAGCCAAGGATTAAGGACTTGTCGCAGCAACGCTCCTGGCTGGGAAGCAACATACGTTAGATCAGCAAAGAAGAATTTTTCATTAAGTTTCTTATCAGAACTGCTGTTCTGATGGCAAAAACAAATAAATATTCCATTTGTTGGGAGCATATGTACAGTGCACAACTCAAAGGCTTGAGAAGACTTCATAACAAGCAGAAAGAGTAAGGAGCTAAGGCTTCAAACAACATCTTATTATTTTTGTCCACTGTGGGCAAGTGGCTTGCATGGTAGGAGAGGAATCACAAAACAATGGAATGCATTTTAAAGCCTTGAAGTGGGAGCTGGCATGTGTCAGGCATAGGAAAGGTTGTGCTGCAGAAGGTCATGACTGTCAGCATGGTCAGTAGGTGAGACTACTGAAAAATCACAATGCACCAGTCTGCACGTAGCCAGTAGGATGTGTTAAGTGTAGAGCTGAGCCCTGAGTCCTGCAGCTTGGGAGCCTTCTCATCCTGACTGGTTGGCCTTCTCTGGATAATAGCCACAACACTCCTTAAAGGCTGCTTTCCTCCTATCCTCCTCTTATGAAGGATAAGAGGAGGGTAGGGAGAAGGGTAAGGAGAGGCACTTGTAGTTAAGAAATACAAATTAGAAGTCATGACCAATTTTTTTGATATGACGCCCACCAAGAAGGAAGTTTGGGTTCATATCCCTGCTCCCAGAGCTACATATTTGGCACCAAATCTAAATTGACTAAAGCAAAGTCCTCGCTGAGGCTACAGCACAGGTCTCCTCAAGCTCAGCGCTCTCATTGCTGCTGGCTCCCTACTGGCCATGGAACTGTGCTCTCCTCTGTATGACTGGCCAGTTTTGGCCTTGGCTGCTGAGCATCTGATATGCTGTGTTTGATTGGGTCCTAAACGTTTTGCATTACTAGGAAGCCTCACAGTTCTTTCACTGCCTATAATCCAATGCTACCTCTGTAGCATTTTTGCTGAACCCTGTTACTACAGGTAAAGTAGCATCACAGCCAAGGTATATAAATACAACTGTGCTGAAGTGAAATAACTCTCGTGAGTCATAGCCACACAAGTTGTAAAGATTTGGCTTTAAAGGACATATCTATTACGGGTGTGCATTTAAAACAAAAAATAATTTTTAAAACTTTCACTAGCCTTCTGTGAGCAGCTTTAACTGCAACATGTAAATAAGGCAGTAGTAAAGGAAGGTGCAAACCTGAATTAGTCCTTAGTGCTAGAAGGCATCTGAAGGAATTTGCTGATAAAGAAAGTGTAGCAGTACTGGACCATCCTTCTACCTTCCAGCTAAACTGTGTTTTTGTTTACAGCCTGAGTTTTCAAGACCTCTTGTTGACCTGTAGGCTCCAGCAGTTCTGACTTGAATAATTTCAATTATTTATATATACATTACAAACAAAACCTGAATCTAAAACTCTGACCCCGTTTAAATATTTAATTAGAAAAAAAAATCACATGTAGAAGAGAAATAACAATGGAAATGTACCACACTAAACTGCTTTTGGGAAAGACTTTACCAATATCTGCAAAGTAATAGACCTACAGAGAAGCTAGTACCACTTGTCAAACTGGTAGGTAATACTTGTTCATGTCTCCTCTGGAGTGGTTACCATTAATATTTCTTGCCAGGATTCAAAAAGAGGTTGCATGTCACAAATTGCTCAGTGTGACTTCTCAAAATCTTATATTACTTGGGTAAGATTAAATGAAAACGAAATGTTATAAATGTACTAGTGGGGCAGGTACTCCTAGAGGACAAATCCCTGGAGCTTCTGTGTTTTGCAATTTGAAAGAAAAATATTTTATGATAAGGAAGTAATTAGATTACTTCCTACGTTACTCTGGTCTGGATAAAGGGACGAGGACTGCAATAAATAAGCTAAAATAACTCCAAATCTGCAAATGTTAATTTACTTCCTTTTGTTATTAAAAAAAAATTTTAGCATATTTCTTTATATTCTGAAAAACAACAAAGAAATTGCCACTTTCGCAGGTCCTCAAAATTATTTATCACACTAAGGCTAAGTTTTACTTGGTTTGTATTGTTTTCCATCTATAGGTTTCTTTCCTACAGCAAGAGCTCACATTACCTTTAAGTGAATAAGGTGTTTCCTACTACATCATGACTCCAGGAAACAAACCTGTGGAAGAGCCAAAACTCTTGAGTCATGCGGGAAATATAAGCAGCTGGGAGAGGATGGTAACTAGCAGAAGTAGTATTGAAGAACCTCATGCTGAAACTCAAGTTAAAGTCACTAGGACTTGGAAGAAAAGCCCTTTCCTCCTGCTGGGGTTAGCTGCTGCCTTGGAGGCAGGAGATCTCTCTGGTTACAGACTTGAAGCTCTAGGAGGTCATTAATATATGTCCTTCTCCTCTAGTGCTGCCTGTTCTCATGAAATCTGTGACAATACAACATCCTCAAAATTGGCCAATACTTCTTATTTTTCAGTTGTTGTTTTGGTTTGGCTTTAATTTTCTAATTGCTGATTCAAAACCAGAAAAGTAGATAAGGCTTTCAGATGAAAACTAGCATGCACTTTTTAACTGGAGATAATCACAGGGTCTTAAATAATGTATGCTAAGAGCTACACTTGGTAAATCTCTATAGAGGACTCTTTCAGATGTCCATTCTCTTAAATTAAAAAAAAAAAAGGATATTTCTGAATGTACTGACTGCCAATAATGTAACCCTTACAATAATTTGACATTCAGGTCTAGGTTACACAGCAGGCTTAGAGATACTCTAAGTTGGCATATCATTTTTTTCCCCAGAACTATAGGACTTCATATATGCCCATGGCTGAATGGAATGTCATACAGAAACATCCAAAGCTTATTCAGGTGCTTCAGTATAATTGACATAGGAAATCTAGTTCAATTTTTTCTACATTTTGAAGGAATCTTTCTAAACTGTAAGACTTGTATTAAAACAAATTGGCAACTTAATCATTTTAGTAGCACTCTTATGAAGATTGTTCTCCTGTGGTTAATCTAACTGCTTTTTGAAGGCTGCAGAGCTGTCCTCAAGAGAACTTTAAAATGCAATTTATTTCTTTTGCTAAATCACTCCAGAGCACATGTATTAATTTCTTCTTATTGCTTAAAATGTCATTTAAGATGTGTAAATTAGTCTTAGAATGCAGAAAATAAAAATCCTGCTTGTTCCAGTAAAACTTGGTAAGGTAAAACTCGGTATATTGGCCACATAGTTCAGCAAAAGATGGCAGTAGCAGGTGCTTGCTCTGTCAGTCCCCGAATGGAAAGTTGGTGGAAGTGGAGGGATTATCCTAGGAAGGTACACCTGTGTGCCAGCCAGGGTCTCTGGCTTCTTGACAGGAGTCAGTTATCAGTCATCAGAGGGTGGTCAGTGGATTAGATGACCCTGATCTAACCTGAGAGAGCAGACCTCTCTGAACAAACTGATGAAAGTAATGGTGACCTAAGAGCTGGTGATGTGCAGGGCATGAGGAAAGTTCAATAAGCTGAATGAAAGCTCAGGCTGCTGTTATCACAAGAGCTTCTGCTTCTTCCTTTGACCCTTGTCTTTCAAGGACTTCTCAGTGAGGCCAGAACAGCTGTTATGCTGGCAAGGGTGCTTCTGCCATTCAAGCATGTCAAAATATAGGATGTCCTTCCAAAGGATGCTGAGAAACTGAGAAATAGGAAAAGAGCAATGAGAGTGAGAGAAGGGCTAGAAAGTAAGATTTATGGTGAGAGTCTTGGAACTTTGCCTTTTGAGCTTAGGAATGTTATCAGGGAATAAAACTAGAATTAGAGGACTCGAGTCTAGCAAAAAAAGACCATAAGAAATATCAGCAGTAACACTAAAGCTGCATGAATTCTCATTCTGAATACTGATACTAATCTCTTGTGAAATTTATTGGGCATCTTTAAGCCAGAGATGAATGCTTGTCTGAAAGACTAAACTCTAATTTGAATTGATGGGCAACAAAGCTGTGAAGAGTCTGGAGTCTGGTGAGGAGTGACTGAGGGAGCTGGGGTTGTTTAGCCTGGAGGAAAGGAGGCTCACAAGAGACCTTATCACTTTCTGCAAGTTCCTGAAAGCAGGTTGTAGCAAGTTGTGGGTCAGCCTCTTCTCCCAGGTAACAAATGACAGAATGAGAAGAAATGGCCTCAAGTTGAAACAGAGAGGCTTAGGCTGAGTATTAGGAAAATTTTTACATGGTAAGGGTAGTAAAGCATTGAAACGGACTGCTCAGGGAAGCTGTAGAGCCACTATCCCTGGAATTGCTCAAATAACATATGAATATGGTACCCGATGTCGTTTAATGGTGATGCTGGATTGGTAGTTAAAGTTGATGATCTTAAAGGCCTTTTCTACCCTTAATGATTCTATGAACATGAAATAATTCAGTGAGGTCCCATGGCCTGTTATGCAGAAAATGCAATCTACATACAGGCACAGCTCCGCACGTGTGGACTTGACTGACAACATGAAGAGTCCTCACCTATTTTTTTTTTTTAAATTGAATTACTTTAAGCTGCCTTCAGCACTACTGATGGAAGACAGAAAGGAACTGGTACTACTCAGAGCAGCCAAAAGGAGTCTGAATGGGTATGACTTTTCTTGTCTGTCTGGCTTACCCACACTGCACAGTGGCAGCTACTCAGCTTGCAGTGGAAGCTGGACTTCCTACTAATCCCTTTTCATGGTTCCTTCTATGCTATGAGGGCACACCAAAATGACACCACACTACAGTACAGTGGTTTGAAGGTAAACAGGATGAGGATAATGAGCAGGCATAAAAATACTGATAGTTGTCATTATTTGACTTACTGGATTACGAAAGAAAATGGGATAAGAGCAAGAAATCTCTCTAGTATATGTAATATAAGAAAGAGTAAGTTCCTGGTAATTACTGCTCAGGTATTACTCTGGAGGCTTTTTTTGGAGTGTCATGAGTGGTTAAAATCAAAAAAGTGTTATAAATCCATAGAAAAGGAGTTGTGAGCAAATCCAGCAAATGTTGTCATGCTATTAGGTAAACTACGGTGTGCCCACAGGCTGTGGGCAGATCTGCAGGTCTCACTACTCCTCTGAGGAGACAGTTGTTGAAAAAAATGTGGGGGGAAGTTTCCTTAGAATATTCTGCTACAGGATTGTTTTCATTTAAGGGAGGTAAAATTTGAGAACCTTCAGTTTTCCCTCAAGCTGAAGAAAGGATGTGGTACAGTCTTAGTCATGGATGATTGGAGAGTCTGCAGTGAATGTCTGATAATCAAGCCCTTCCATTGGAGGGTAGCTTCAAAAAGAAAAATACATGTTTTGGGGAGGGCATAGGGAAGTGGCAGAAGTCATTTGCAGAGGGTGTTGTAGAGACCAGAAGTACAGAAAGGCTAAGGAAAAGGAGTAAAGGACCATCTGCAGATGTTGAACATAATGGTGTTAACACAGATATGTTTTTTAGCTCCAGATGTCTTTTGACCCTTTAGTGCCTGGGAAAAGGGAAAGGATTTCCACTAGAGAAAGGATTACTCTGTATTTGCCATGTTTCTTTAAATTTTTCCATAAGCAAGAATCTTAAAAAGCAATTATGGAAAGGAAGAACTCTCAATACCACTCTTGCTAACTCCCCCTAAATAGGAATCTGTAAAGAGAAGTAAAAGGAGGGGGAAGGCACAACAAATTGAGGGCAGCTGTAAGTAGGGGAGGTAATGATTTTCAGGGCATGGGAAAAACAGTAGAAGATACTTCCTTTAGACCTCACGGCAAGGTATTATCCGTGTCCCTGCTGAGCATCTGCCACTGCTGGAAAAACAGGATGCAGGTGGAGGTTTGACCCAGTCTGACTGTCTTCAGGATCATAAGAGCACAAAGGTGCTCCCAGCATGCCTGGGTGATGCCAGACATGTAGAATAACTTCTACTAGGGGAGAAGCTGCCGTGGACTACTCTTCTGGAGACACATTAAGAATTATTTCAGCAAAAGGGTGAGATCCAGAAAAGCTCATGTTTAAATGAAATACCTATTTCTCAAATATTTCTTCTGCTAATACAAACAACATCCTGAACAACTGTTTTGGGTTTTTTCTTTTCAAATGCCACTTACAAATGAAAGTGGTCTTGAAAATTGATTTGATTTGCATTGCCTCTAATGCTATGTATGCAAATCATGCATTCACAGCCTCCATCCAGACTGAAATCCCCTTCCTTGATATCCTTCCATGTAAATAAAATCCCCAAAAGGATGGATCCTTGGTTAATAATGATAATTAATTCCATCAGTGCACAGAACACCACAGTAGTTTTCTATGTAATTTGTCTGGATTTCTTGCTAAGGTTTCTCACCTTATCAAATTTCTCTTGGTTTTGAAATACTTTGTTCTCTGGCAGCTCCCTGTCTTTTTGTCACATGACTGGGTCAGTCTAGTCATTCCCCATCTTTGCTGTTCTAAATAGCTACTCTTCTGTAAATCTACATTATTATTGTGATGTTTAGAAAGAAGAAAATTATTCCTGGCAAAGGAAAATGTACCTGGGAGGGTGGAGAAATGAAGGGTTTTTGGTTTTTGTAAGGAGCAATTTAAATTCTGGTTATACTGTGTTCATGTGACAGAGAAAAAAGCTGTCTGTTCCTGCCCAAAGAAGGGATTTTCTTTATTCTGCTTTGCCTGCTGATTAAGTTCCTCTACATACTAGGAAAGGACAAGATTTTCTGCAAAAATTATATCTGGAGCAGCCTATCCCATTACTTAGTTTCCCGTCATGACAGCAAATTTCAGACTTAATCTCTTTTTCTTTCACATGAAACAACTCCTGGCAGAAAAGTTGCAGAAACCAATAGCATAAGTGTCCGTGAAAACCCCCTCTTTTATATTAATCAACCTCTTGCACCTAAAAGCTGAATTAGAGTTCTTGAGGTACTGAGGATAAAACAGGGAAGCTCACAGCTACTGTCAGTGCTGTGAAAGCCTTAAGAAAGGTCAACTGCTTGCAGAGTTGTACTGCTCCTCCAGGAAACAATGGGGCTACATATATTTAGACATGACCAGAAAAAAACCCTTGTGCTCTAAAAGGAAACAAGACTAATGAAATGAATGATAAAATGGTAGTCAAACTAATGTGCTTATTTAACCTTGCATTTGTATGCTCATTAAACACAATACTTAACTGCTGCTACACATTTTTAATCAGTGTTGAAATCTAGGTGTATGAATCTGTCTCACATTAATTAAATGTTTTGTTAAAATTCACTGGGCTGTTTCTTAGCTGCTACAAACCTGCCACAGGTAATGTAGAGTAGGCTAATATAGATGCAAAAATCTGATCTAATTATCTAAACTAGACTTTTCCACCCAAGATATGTATGTGATGTCAACAAAGGAACTACCTAATCCCACCTTTTCATGAAATTAAGTGGAATGATTTTGTTTAGTATCAGCAGTATGCTTAAAGAGATGTCTGCAAAACTTATTAGAGGCAATGGGGTAGCATTGCAAAGCTATCAGTAATATATAGCAGTACAGCTAAATGATAGGAATAAAAGTTGTCTAAAGAAGGAAATCATATGATGTATCATCAGCAAGTGATTAGGATGGTGGGTGGTTCTTTCTGACAGCTTTTGTATTTTGCATTCAGTGTAAGGGATCCTCAGAATTCCTCACAGAGGGCGCTCAAAATCAGAACAGACACTTGGCTTAATGTACAATGATTTGACAGAATATTTCAAAAAACCCAAAAACCAATGAAAATCCACAAACCCCAAAACAACACATAAACCCTTTGTAAATTATCACAAGATAATGCTCTTCAGCTAGCTAATGCCTTTCAAAAACATGGAATGCCAGTTCTGTCAGAGTCAAGATACGCCACCAGTCAAGATACCTATAAAGAAGCTGGAGCGGGGTTTCTACAAGAACAGGCCAAAAGGTTAGAGCTCTACACATTGCTTTTTATTGCCAGTTCAAAAGAGTACCTACCTAGTGTAAGTATAGACGTATCCAAGGGAGGTGCAGTATCAGTTTTAGAGATTGCACGTCTTCCTCATGTAGTTGACTATGCGGAAGTATAAACAGCTTCTAAAATAATAATCCTTCCAAAGAGGGATGGGAAGCATCCTCTGTTTCTGAAAAATAGATAGGACTGCATAAGGGCAGGCTGCACCTTACCGCTCTGAAAACAGTGTGTTTTGGAGCTAATGGTGTGGCTCAAAGGTATGATAAGAACTTGTGACTCGTTACAGCAGCTCTTGTCAAAATAGATTACTTGTGTCTCTTTTATGTTGGTACACCTTCTGTAGGCAGTGAGTGGGCAAAATTCACTTGAATTGCTGTAGGGAACAATAAAACTTGTAGTGTTAAGGCTGCATCCAGATTTATTCAGGCATAAACTAGAGCTGTTGCCCGTTCAGGTCTCTATGAATTCTTTACTTAATGCAGTGGTATGGAGCCCCTAATCCCATCTCTACCTTCAAGAAGGCTGCAAATATTTTGTTTTTATGATGATTCAGGGGGAGCCTTTCTGTATAAAGGATAGTGTCATTCCCATACCTGTCAGTCCAGGACAGGACTTGTGCAGAAGCCTGGTGTCTAATGTGTCACTGCTGGGGATGAGTTGTGGCATTTCATTAAAAGGTTCTGAGACTGACAAAGACCCGAGGCTTTCTGCACTCTGAATGTGGTGGCAGAAGCTCTGTGTTCTTCTAGGTCTCGCTTTACACCCCAGGCTTTTGTTTGTACCAGTTCACTCTGAGATGGTATGGGCAAAGGCAATCAAGTTTGTCACATTATTAAGACACTCCTAATGATGGAATAAATAGATCAGAAATGAAAGGCTGTGACTCTGGAAATATTTGGCTTCTTATTCCTTCCTGTAAGACTTTGAGAAGAGAGGCTTTGCCTCACAGAGCCACTATTCTTTCAACTCCATAGTAGCTGCTACATATAACCCAGCTGGCTGATGTCTACAGTTGTGCTGTGTCCTGAAAGAATGCTTTACCTTCTCATGCATGTTTATGCTGGCATGAATTATTTTTAACTGAAAATGCTTTTAGCCTTTGAAAAATATTTCAGTACCCTCAGAAGGTGGGGAGATACTCAAGCAGCATTGCTATAATACTTTTTTTGCATACTAATACAGGTGTTTTTGTGGACTATTGAAAGTATTTGAAGAAAGTAACATAAGCATAGTAAAAACTATTGCCCAAATCTGAAATGCCTCAGCTTGAGGTAGGGACAAAAGTTACCTGGTGCATTCATATTGGACACTGCTGTGACTCAGCATCCTTAACACTGTGCCCCAAATGCTGGACACATTCCATCTGAATGAAGTCTTTGCTTAAACTAGATTATACTAGAGGACAATTCATCTGCTTACTCCTCTGCAGAAAGACTGAGATCTGCTTTACCAGTGCCCTAAACCACCTGGAAACACCAAAGTGATGCAAGGTCTCTATGATGACAAAGGCTTGTTGCATGGCCTTGGCAGGGCTTGTGTTGCACGAGCTTGGAGCTGGGGTGGAGCAAGGACAGGTCTGGGCAGCCTTGCTGCTCTGATGAGCACCCTGCCACAATTTAAGAAGGGCAAAACTGAGCAGGGGAATGGTGAATCCAAATCTGTGTTCCATGTTCCACAGAGGTACTCTATCTGCTGTGGTTTTTCAAAGCAGCTGCTGACATCCATGGTTGCTTAGCTTGAATATGTGAAGTACTGGCCATTGGGGCTCTCTCAGTGTCCCCAAACTCTGTAAGGCCAAGTATGTGGCAGACTGTACACTCAAGTATGCTAGTCTCTTATGAAGGGAGGAAGGACAAGAAAAAAGAAAATTCTGTTGGTTTGGGTTTTTTATTTTTCTTTTTTCCCCTGAAAAATTAATCCCATCCTCTTCAGATATTATCTTACTTCTTTGAGAATGACAAGGAAGGAGACTCATGGAAAATATTTTAAAAATAAATCTTGATATTTTTTCCCCTATTTGATAATCATAGAAACTACTGAATGGTCTTAATTTGTCAGTGTAAATGAGTTGAGTACCCTAAAATACAGGTTATGACAAATGTATTACAAAGAAGTCATATGAGCCATTGTTGTTACATGTGAGTACTGTAATTGGTGCAAGAAGTTGCATTTTCATCAAATGAAGCAATGGAAGGGCAAAATATCTTACTATGCCTTGGATAATCTAGTGAGACATCTAAAAATACTGATGCTAGTCTGATGCACATCCTTCACTAGCATAGTTAAAGAAATGCATTTTTAGATTTATTCACATGGACAGTCATTAGGACAACTTAAAACTTCTAAAGGGGCTTCCCTATTAATTATAACCTGAAAAAGTAATGCAAACCTGAAATAGTTTTTTACCAATATGTTAGCAATTTCTATTCTATTTTCCAGCTACTGTAGATCAGTAAATATATACTGGGCTAAATCACATCCACTTCAACTACACCAGAAATACCACTAATGTCCAGAAAGAACTTGCTCCATTAAACCGGTAAAAAAATTTACTTTGCTATTGAAATTTTATTGTATCTTGCCATACATGTTTCAAGCAAGAATTAAAAAATCTCAGCTTCTGCTTTTGGCTTTCCATTTAAATCTCCAAACGTAGAGAGGCAGAAAGAACATGCTGAATGAAGAGGAGAGGGAAAAATTTTTATGTCTGCCTTTTTTGTACCTCAAAAAGAAGGGGCAACATTTTCACCAATTTTCAGTTGTCTGACATAAAATTCTATCTGAGGAAAATTAAATATCTTTCAGAGGAATTAGATAATTAGAATTACTTGGCTCTTGTTCCAACTTCTTTGCCAATTTTTGGCATGACCTGGACTATTGTATGTGCCCCAGCAGAGTCACTTACAGGAAGGATACGTCAACTGTCCAAGATGCGAACAGTATCCCAGAATCATTGTTTGCCCTCATTTCTATCCATTATTTTAAGGTTCTGTGGGCAAGCACACTATTGTCAGCTTTTGGTCCTGCTTATCCAGTTGGAACAAACTTTTAACTTGGTTTAAAAAAAAAAAATTCTCACCTACCTCACTCTAAATAGCTACAGAAATACTACTATTACATTTGTGGGGGGCCTTTAGTTTAAGATAATGGGTATCAAAGTAACAATAGGAAAGTTTTGGACCTAGATGACACCCATTCTGTGATTTTATGATAATAAATGGGCTAAAGACTCGTGAGAGAGTGTCAGGAAGGTATAAGTAATTAGAAAATCTTACTCCTGCATCAGCAGGAGTTAGACAGCACTGTGACAAAGCTTTACCTGGTTTGAAGGATGACAGAACATGATTCTAGGGAGATGATTCTAATGCTTCCTGTAGTCAGACTTGGGTGGTGTGCAGGACTCAAGTCATGTGCCTGCATACTGCTCTAATGCCATTCTGTCAGAAAAACACAGGTTGCTGATGTGGCTGACTGTCTTCTTAAAGTCTAAACCCACCCCTACCCGACCAGCTGATGGGATGATAATAGCAGGTGTTCCAAAGCAACTTTATTCTCCCTTACCCTCAATTCTCATCCTGAAATGTCAATCTAATGACCAAGAGATAGAACTATTAAAGCCTACAATGGTATTAGTAGGTTATTTTCCCATATGTTTGTTCCTATTGAGACTTACATATCCATTTTCCCAGTAAGGTAGCAAATTCGGACAGATTTTTGCTCAGAACCTTCTCAGGCATATTTCCTGAGGGATAGTTTCAAGTAAGTTGTGAAACCACATTATTTTTCCCCCTTGTTTTACATTTAGTATTCTTTTTGCTTTTCCTTTTTCTCCTGAATCTGGGACACCTGTGGATATAACATAGTTGAAAAGGCCTAACACTTCAAGGAGGGGAAGTTTGAAGCTCTTTCATTATTCAATCTTTATAAAGATTAAAGTGTGGAACAGACCACTGCAGAGAAGATGTTTTGAAGTGGCCAAGGAAAGAAATGCTGCTTCAGAAGCAAACCAAAGGTAGTACAAATGTAAGGGTAGTGGGAAAGGGATGGCAGGGCTTTCCCATGGGAGTGTGTTCACCTTGAGATATTGTAAAGAGAGTAGATTCTTGTTAAGTTTGCACTTAAAGAAAATCAGTAAAGTATTTTCAGGAAAGTCCACTGGAATTCTGGCTGTATGTAGGAATTTTGAGACTTTAGAAGCTCTTAAATTAAAGGTTTTCATTGTGGCATATTTACACTAATCTGTGACACAACTGTAAGTATAAAGGAAATTGGGACAGGTATCTAATTTCCATGGCCTAAACAGGGAGTTTGCCATTAATGGTGACAGAACGCCACTCTTCTGCCATACACTTTTACTGTACAAGCACTCTTCAAATATTCCAGTGGATTTAAAATCATAACTAGCTATTTGTGGGATGTACTGTTTCTGTCCTACCAGACCTCAGATTGATCAAATAGCTGACTGCTGTATATCTGGACATGCCTCTAAGTAACACATGGTCAGAAAACATAGGTAGGGTGGGATTTGCTACAACCAGCTACTATAAGGCCTCTGCCCTCTATCAAGTATGTGCAGCTTAGTACTATTTGTTTGAAAGTTGCTTCTTGCAGAACTCAAGGCCATTTAAAATGTGATAACATCAGACTATGGACTAACATGCATTTTTCTGTATTGGGTTTCTGGACTGGTTTTGACCAAGATCTCAGCTTCCGCTTTTGGCTTTCCATTTAAATTTTATGTGTATTTGAAAGGATGATACCTTTCAGCACTAATGGACCACCCCCATTTTCCATCTGAGTTTCCAAACTCAGACGGCATTCCAGAACTCCTCTAATTTTGCATTTTTATGTGGAAATTATTCCTATATTTCAGCTATGACATATTCACTTGGGGCAATCTGAATGTGTATGCTATTTATAGGGAATGGATCTGTGGAGAGACTGCTCAGGAGGGAAATAGAGTAGATGCAGGACTGCAGCAAAGGAGTGATTTTGCTCAAATTGAGTCCCAGTAACACTCATTCAGTATTTCACAACAAATGCATTTAAGCACTAAGATACCAGAGGAATCTTTAGTGCACCCAGAAGTGTGTATCTCTGCTGAGTCAGAGGACTCACTGGCCGTGACATCCACTATGTATTTCAGTGTACTTTTTATCTTGTGACAGGTTGTTTCTTGACCTTACCTAAGGTTAGTATAAAAGTATGTTGGATTTCTAGGAAGCAAATAGAGTCCCTTGAGCACCTTTCTCAATGCAGCCTGAGCTGTGGCTGTTGCTGCTCCATAGCATATTATGACTTTCAAAGTCTGGGGAAAGACTAGGAACACTGTATTCTTTCCTAAATAACCTATCTTTGCTCACACAAATTGATTATCTCTTGAGTCATAGAAAATATTGCCAAAACAGAACAATTATTTTTAACCAAAGGTTTGCTCAGAACTTTGGAGAATAGCATCCAATTCTTGTTATAAGACATCATCTATTTCCAAAGTTATTCTACTGTCACTGACTTTCCACGATAGTCATATCTCAATCCATATCTTTCTTTTTACAAAGAGAGAAACTGATATTTTGGTTCAATTTCAGTTTTCTAGAATAGCTCAAGTGCAAGAACTGTATTAAAATGAAAGTAGGAAATGGCAGTGGTATCCTCTACTGTGATCTGGAATTTGTCAGCAATTGCAATATCAAGACAGAATTCAAGCCTACTGAAAGAGAATGAGATAGGAGCTGTAGCCATGAAGTGAAATAACAAGGGAAATAATACAAAGGAGCTCAATAATCAGGAAAATATTAATAATCAATAAATGTCAATATTTTCTATTTTTCTTTAACAGCATGTGTTTAGACCTAGTATTTCTGGCCTGGCTACTTGCATAAACTCAGAAAAAAAGAAAAAAAAAACCAACAAAAACTTTTCTAAAATAATAATTGAGCCATTGAACAATTGCCTTAGCCCAAAATTAGATATTTTCTTTAGGGTCAAAGAAAGTTTTTAAATTGTTTAAGTACTTCCAACTTCCCTTCACTAATAACACATCTCTTCATAATGGATTGAGCTGTGAAAAAAGTGTTAAAATAATCAGATGACATAATCCAAAATGTAGACCCTAACCCCAAGTAAAACTAGTATTGAGCCATGAAAAAGTTAACCTTGTCAAAGCTAGTCTTGAATCTAAAGTTTGGTCACATCCATAGCTTTATTTTATTATATACTTTTAAAAACACTTTTAAGAAACTATTAGAAAAATGTACTTCAGAGAAAACATTTCCAAATATGTGGATTAATCATAAAATAGGAGACCTTCTGATTAGGAAAGTATTATGAGGCATAACAGATTGGGTAGTAATGACAACAATGGTTTACATAGAATGGCTCTGTTTAGGAAGAACATGTACATAAAATAATTCCTGTGTAGCAAACAGCACTTTCAAGTATTTTAGGTATCTGTGGATGTATTCCAAATGATCCCTGGATGTCTGAGACTATTGTATCTTTGCTGTAAAGCTTGTCCTTTTAGAAATTCTTTAGGATATTTTCTGAGAAAGGGATTTAGCAGTGAAAAGAGACAGGAATATGATTTTTCATTTATTTATTTTTTAAGCTATTCTGTTAAAAAATGTTTTCTTTTGTATTCTTCTAGAGGAATATGAGGAAAGCATCCCTGGGTAGGTCCTTGGATTTCTTTTGTATATTCTCTATGAAACTTTATAAGAATGTCTAAAGGAAGAATATAATTATGGCAAACCCCATGTACACACAGGAGGGATGCGTATCCTTGCAGAGATTGGGGGGAAGGGGAATAAACACACCTATGGTACAGACCAGTATCTTTATACAAGTATAAATGATCTATGAAATTGCATCACTGGGTCATGAAGTGCAATGATCTGCACTGCATGTGGCATTTATTCTGTTTACTTGGTTCTTTTTAGTTATCTGCTCCTGACAATAGTCAGAAAGCACACACTTGACTAGCTGGCCTTTGGTCTGTTCTTCTCTGACTGTATTTTCCATATAGATGATAATGACAAATAACTGCTGAGCAGAAATATCAACATCATGACTTAAAAGAAAAGAAACCTGAAAACCCCCAAATTTCAAAGGGAATGAATGCTCTGTCACAGAGATGTTGCTTTTTCATAAGCAGTCATGTTTCCGACTCCTATCTGGTAATTACACATCCAACAGAAGGCATCTGAAGAAGACAACAGAAGACAAAATTCTCCCATTATTTCACTTGCTTACCTCAGTA
The DNA here is from genome assembly GCA_013396955.1 of Regulus satrapa. Lineage (NCBI taxonomy): Eukaryota > Metazoa > Chordata > Aves > Passeriformes > Regulidae > Regulus > Regulus satrapa. The sequence goes on along the minus strand of VWZN01000688.1, from coordinate 99,901 downwards.
AAGTGGCACTAGTTGTTTCCTCTGTCCTATAGAAAACTCTAGAAACTCTCAGAATGAAGAACCCCCCCCCCTAAATCAGTGACTCTTCTGCTTCTATTGAAATTGGAGGTTTTTTAGATTTGTAGATCTGCCATTTGAAGGAGCTTAAATATTACAATAAAAAACAGGGATTACATAGCTTAGTCTCTATTATTCACCTCTCCCTGAAGAAATTTTATGTACTCTCTTTTCTTGTTGTCTAATACAGCTGGGCATATCTGGGATAATTCAAATCAAGGAGGGTTAAAATAGTGAAATCAGAATTACTGAGGTAACTCAAAGGGTCTGCCTTTGGAGAACCGAGAAATTCAGTAATGCTTATTTTTCAGTTGCAATTCTGCAGCTTGTGCCTGTCACTTGTTTTCTTCTTCAAGATACTTGGAAATATTAAAACTCAGGAAGAAACCTTGCTGTAGTATTTAATGAATTTTTACTTTAAAAATACTGGAAACTAAAAATCTTCAGTATATAATAATCTGCTTCTCTATCAAATCAACACTGATTTAATAATAAAGACTGACTTCAATTTGGCTTCAGTCTGCAAATAATTTTTTTTATTTTCAGACCTTGAAAAGCAAAGTCTGCCACACAAAACTAATTACACTAATTACATTAATACCAGTAAAAAAAGTTAATTTCCTGTGCTCTTGTGCACCTCAGTCTGTCCTCTGTGTCCAAACACTTCCATGATCCCTATTACTCATAACATGAATCTGACCTGACATTCTCACAATTCTTTTTGTTTTATTGCTTAGTGACATTTCTCTGGGTAAAGCAATGTCTTCCCTTCAGACCTAAGGAACATACACAGCAGGTAAACTGATTTACCCAAGGCTGTATGGGAAGTTTGAGAGCCAGGACCTGGCTCCAAGTACCGGGAGTTGCAGCATTGTCACTGGACATCAGTTGTCATCTGCTTGCATTACCTTCTAGTGTATTCCAGCAATAGGCTACATGATCACTTTTCCAATGGGACCAGAAGTATAGTGTTGTAGAAAGCAAATTCTATTACTCATTCTGGGTACTGGCAAAAATCATTATGGGATTCTGCAAGAATCTTTCTTTCCCTTTCTGTTCTCCTGATTGCTTTGACTTACACTAGGTATTGCAAATAATTTTTTGTATCACATCTTGGATAAAAGCTGAAAATTCTGAGGAAACACTTTTATTAAATGATAAATCTGAGAAAGGGATAATTGGATGCACGATTTTTTTTTTTTTTGTATGAAGCATCAGATTTATAAAAATATTAAGTGTGAAAGTTTAACTCAATTTTCTTTCCACAGCAGGGAACCTTGTACTGCAGAAGCTATTTTAAAATAATACAATTTAAAACAGTATGGGTACAGTAAAACTAAAAATAATACCACACTATTTAAAGTAGCTGTATGGCAAAAATAACTCCTATCTAGAGGCTCTTGCACTATTATCCAGAAATGTCTGAACATCAGACAGGGTGTCTCATGTTTAGGAGGCTTCAGGAGTAAAAGGTTTAGGAGTAAAAGGAATGTTGTATTATTAATTTTATTTTTGGTAGTGAGTTAATTTTGGTAGGAGTCATTTTCAAACAGAAATATTACAGCTTTCTGTAGGTCAGTCAGATGTAATACACAATGAGCTCTTCAAAAAGAAAGAAAAAAAAATTGCCAATGACATACAGTTTATCAGGACAAGTTATGTTCCATTAGCTCCCCCCAGGTTTCCCAGGAGTGGAATTTGCACTAGCAGCCCAGAATGTGCAAGCTTATAAACTGAGGGAAACTTCTGTGGAAAAATAGTTCTCTAGGCCAACAGGATGCAGCTGAATAATTGTTGCAGGACAAAATCTTGCCATATGAAACTGCTGCTGAGAACATATGTGCCACCTAACACTCTGGAGAGTTTTGATATGGGACAAAGGTTAGTGAGTCCTTGAAGTCACAAGGAATTCAGGTCTACAGGGTTATCCAGACAGCTCTGACTACTAACGGTGGAGACTATACTTGCTCTCTTCTTCAAATACTTTGATTTTATAAACAATAGTATCTATCTGTGGCCAGATGTATACAAGCTCTACGGAAAAATAATTGGGTTAAAGAGAAGCCAGAAATCTTCCTTTCAGCTACTTCCTTAGACCTCCTCTGAAGTATGAAGCCTCAGAGATATTAATCATGGAGAAATTAAATTTTTTGTAGACTTTTTAAAAAGCACTAAAATATACTGAAGAAATGTTACTGTTATTTTATCTCAAATATTAAAACTAAAACCAACAATTTTACTACTTGACTGGGAAGCGCAAGAGCATTAATAAATGAGTGCTTATGTAGGTATTAAGAGTCTGTGTGTATCTCAAACAATGTAGTGCTGAACTTTGATACTGATATTTCTTTCATAATAATTAGAGACAGATTCTGGTCTCAGTAATGAATTATTCTGGATATAAAGCAGTGTGATATATCTGATTTTAGCCCTTCAGGAATAATGCTTTTTTCAATTGCAGGTTAAAGTACTTTAAAAGCTGGAAGATATCAAAGACAAAGAACACTCCAATGAATGTGCACATACTGAAGGTGTTCAATGCCTCTCACAATATTTGTCTTGCTCATTATGTCAATTGTCCTCTATCACTTTTCGATCAAGCCATCTTTTCCTACCAGATGTCATTTTCACCATGGACTCAGACCCTACTTCTGGCACTTGCTCTTGTCCATTCTGAGAAGATTCTTATGTTGGCAGAAAAATGCAAGCACTCTGTAACATCAGTCTTACAGAAAGCATCATTGCTATGCAATTTCCTCCTTGCACAAAAATTAACAGTGATGGGGGAGATGGAATACAGTATAGACCATTCCTTCCTTTCATGCAGCAAAATAAAGAGGGAATCCAGGGACAGGACAACCTGGGAACAGCTCTCTTAAAACTGCACAGCATGAAAGACTACTATTTTATAATGTCTGATGGCTCCTCGCAGGTAGTTTGTAGAGGCATTGGTACACCACTTGTACTGATTTACAGGGCTCAGAAATCAACCCTAAGTGCTTACACAGCTCAGGGGGGACTTCAGCTGCTGCTCTGCATGACCTGTCCATAATTCTGTAACTGCTTCTTCTGTTTAAAACTGTGTATGGATAAGCTCTAGGATGTAACATGTGCAACTCCAGCATTCTCAATAGAACAGTGTGTAGTCATTCACATCTGCTAATAGTGTCAAAACAGTTTTTATTGCTTTTTACTCCTGTTAAGCTTTGCAGAGACAATACAGCTGAATTGCAAGTCTGGTGCTTTATTAACAGCACATTTGCTGAGTTCCCCACAGAGAATAGTCTTGCTAGTATTGTGTGAGCCAAATATCAGCCTTGCTTATCCCCTAAAGTTGCATTGAATGTAGGGGCTACTGGGTGAGGAGCAGCTCTTAGATGTGAACTGGAGCCATAACTCAATGACTTTTTCAATGCCACGCTTCAGAGGACAGATAGGATTAAAGAGGCTCATCATAAATACAGAAGGAAATCCCAGGTGTGATTCAAGTTACACAGAACTGCTGAGGCCTAAATTTTGCTGCTGCTTCACATGTACTCGTGAGAAGACAGGATTTGTTCTGCATTTGTGTACATAGAGTAGTAGACCTGATGCATCTCTCATATTGATGTATTTTTCAGCGGTACATAAAATAAATGTTTATTTTATGTAGGAATATAACTTTGCTATATTTTCTAGTCATTAGCTGAGACAGCTAATGGTAATGTCCTGTTAAGACAAACTGTTGAAATGGAAGGATTTAGCTGTACTTCTCACTGAACATAAAAGCATTGCTTGTGGGGTTTTTCAGGCTGACCTTTCAGTTTGAAACTGCTGAAATGATAACTGGGGCTGATGAACATTCCTGGTGTAATTAATGCAATTTACAAGTAAAGGGAGTTATGCATGAAAACTTCAAGGACTTCTCTGCAGCAAGAATTCCTTGAATATGTATGAATTGGTTGTAAGTAGGGACCAGAAATTGTGTGAGTACTTAAAGGCAGAGAAAGGTGCTCTGTAAACCTAGTAGATGCCAAAAAAGCTCCTGCCAACTGGATACATCCAAGCTTTGTATACTTGGCCCTCAGACTTCCTAGCTGAGCACTGTCATAGTCATGTCACTTGTACTTCAAAGGCAGAGGTAAGCCAAATTATGTATATGGAGTAGTCATTTCTCAGTATCCAGCAGGTACAATGATGTGGTGGCATAATTTCAAGTTCGTGAGCATGATTTTAGGTGGAGTTGAGGACTAAAAGGATTTCCAATGTCAGCAGAGACCTTGGTAGGGAGCCCTTGGCGCTGAAATGCTGATAGAAAAGAGAAGCATCTATAAGCAAAGCTTTCATAAGCTAGAAGAACTGGCAGAGCAAGGGCAGGAGCAAGATGTGCAAGAGCAGAGCTGGAGGAGCAGGAAGGGCTCAAACAGGGATGGCAAGGTTCAACCAGAAGAGCAGGTAGCACTTGTGGCCAGGAGCAGCAGCTAATGCTGTAGGGTCAGCAACAGCTTGGAAAAAGCCTTGTTATCCTCCTCTGCAGGTGACAAAGCCCTGGGATCTGCTGACTGCAAACTGAAAAGGGATTGATAGTACAGAAGATTAGAATACAGCCTACACCAAGGTGCTAGAGAAGAAAGTTGTAAGCTATTATAATGCAACTTTGGTTTTGTCTTATTGCTCTCCTTTTGCTCCCATTATTATTTTGTAAAGAAAATTTATGTACTGGGGTGGGAATCCAAGCTGATGTTTTATTACTGGCTGCTAAAGTTTAAACCTGGCATGGCTGATATCAACCAAAGGCTGTCAGAAATGTTGTAGAAGGCTGTGTATAATCACAGGAAATCTGTCCTGAATGATTACGACATGTCATAGTAGGTTCTTTTGGCTACAATTGGAAGGGATATGCAGTTTAAGTGAATATCCACTTCTTTTCCCTTCTATTAGTCAGATATGTTGACAGATGAGGGAAGACAGTGGAACTGAACCCATGCCAGACTTATCTCTACAGTATTTTTATGGTGAGGTGGATCTGACATTACAGAATGACTGAGGGTGGCTGTGAATCTCTGCTTACTATAGCTATAATTTTGATTTTATAGATTTGTAAAAATAACATAGATCTTCACCTCATACAAAATGGAGTATCCATGCTGTTGGTCGTTCGGATTCTTGAGAAGCATTTCCTGAAAAAAAAAAAAAAAAAAAAAAAACCCCCCAAAATTCCAAAAACCAAAAAAACCAAAA